>JBBFKN010000139.1:0-152946 GCA_039654755.1 Calcarius lapponicus
CCCCGAGCCCCCGCATCAAGGTCCCTCCTCACCTTCCCTGTGTCCCGTCCCAGGGTCCCCCAAGCGCCACATCCTGTCCTGGTCCCTCTGGGTCAGATCCCACCCCACT
Organism: Calcarius lapponicus; assembly: GCA_039654755.1. Lineage (NCBI taxonomy): Eukaryota > Metazoa > Chordata > Aves > Passeriformes > Fringillidae > Calcarius > Calcarius lapponicus. Next base: position 110 of record JBBFKN010000139.1, read on the forward strand.
GTTTGTGGTTCTGTCACTGGGGCGGGGAGTGACCCCAACTGGGGCGGGAGTGACCCCGCTGGGGCGGGAGTGACCCCACTGGGACAGGAGTGACCCCACAGCCCCCCTGGACTCCTGTCCTGTGAGGAGGGCAATGGGATCAGCCACAGGGTACCCCAGAACCGGGGTCTGGTTTAGGGACGTTGAGGGGACAGGTCCCGGAGTACCCTGGGTCTGGTTTAGGGATTTTAAGGGACAGGTCCCAGAGTACCCTGGGCCTGATTTAGGGACAGGTCACAGAGTAACCCTTGGTCTGATTTAGGGACAGTAAGGGACATGTCCAAGAGTGCTCTGGGTCTGATTTAGGGATTTTAAGGGACAGGTCCCAGAGTACCCTGAGTCTGATTTAGGGACAGGTTCCAGAGTACCCTGGGTCTGGTTTAGGGATTTTAAGGGACAGGTCCCAGAGTACCCTGGGTCTGGTTTAGGGACAGTAAGGGACAGATCACAGAGTACCCTGAGTCTGATTTAGGGACAGGTCCCAGAGTACCCCGGGTCTGATTTAGGGACAGTAAGGGACAGGTCTCAGGTACCCTGGGTCTGATTTAGGGACAGTAAGGGACTTGTCCCAGAGTGCCCTGGGTCTGGTTTAAGGACAGTAAGAGACAGGTCACAGAGTACCCCGGGTCTGATTTAGGGACAGGTCCCAAAGTACCCTGGGTCTGGTTTAGGGATTTTAAGGGACAGGTCTCAGAGTACCCTGAGTCTGATTTAGGGACAGGTTCCAGAGTGCCCTGGGCCTGATTTAGGGACAGTAAGGGACTCGTCCCAGAGTGTCCTGGGTCTGGTTTAGGGACATTAAGGGACAGGTCCCAGAGTACCCCGGGTCTGATTTAGGGATTTTAAGGGACAGGTCACAGAGTACCCGGGGTCTGATTTAGGGACAGGTCAGAGAGTACCCGGGGTCTGATTTAGGGACAGGTCAGAGAGTGCCCCAGTCTGGTTTAGGGACAGTAAGGGACAGAGTACCCTGGGTCTGATTTAGGGATTTTAAGGGACAGGTCCCAGAGTACTCTGAGTCTGATTTAGGGACAGTAAGGGGACAGAGTACCTGGGTCTGATTTAGGGATTTTAAGGGACAGGTCCCAGAGTACCCTGGGTCTGGTTTAGGGACATTAAGGGACAGGTCACAGAATATCCTGGGTCTGATATAGGGACAGTAAGGGACAGGTCCCAGAGAATCCTGAGTCTGATTTAGGGACAAGTCCCAGAGCTCCCCAGCTCTGCTTTGCTGCAGCACAGGGCCCTGGAAAAGCTCCTCAGCGCTGCCGCTGGGCCCCACCCCGCCCTGAGGCTCCCCCCGGCCCCGTGGTGCTTCCTGAGCGCGGTGGGAAGCGAGAGCGGAGCCGACATCCGGAGCAGAAGTGGCCTCGCTGTGGCTGCCACAGCCCAGACACGCACGGTGGCCTGGCCAGCGAGGCCACCACCTCCAGACGTGTCCCTGTGGTGACATGGGGCCCGGTGTGACAGGCGACAAGCTTCCCGTTTCTGTGGGTGCACTTGGGGAGCTTGCTCGTTATCTGGTGCCACCAGCAGGGCTGGTGACACCCACGTGGCACGCAGAGCACAGAGGGAACGGCTGGCACCCTGCTGCCACCAAGCCGTGCCATGTGCCACCCTCAAGGGACAGCTTTTAGTGACACCGCCCGCCAGAACCCAGCAACCCCACAGGGGCATTTGGGGACAACCCTGTCCCCTCCTGAGGGTCCTGCCAGTCCCTCCAGCCACCCACGCCTCTGCGCCTGCCACAACAGCGACATTGTCCGGGCTGGGGGGGTTGGATTTTGCACAAAAACTCCGATTTTGTGGCCACAACAGGGCCCCTCTGTGCCGGGGCCCCGTGGGGTGACGTCAAAGCGTGGGGCGAGCCCGGGGCGCTCTGAGGGTGCCTTTGAGCCCCGATCAAAGCCCCCGTTCTGCCCAGGGGGCGCTGTCCCGGTGGTGGCTGTCCCTGCAGGGCGTGGGGGATGTCCCCTGGGGTGTCCCCGTGGGGCTGATGGCTCTTCCTTTGTCACAGGACGCGGGGTTCAAGTGGGCGTCCCCCAGCCAGTCCCCGGAGGAGCACAGGTAGGGACGGGGGGCACGGGAGTGGGGCTGGGGTCCCCTGTCCCAGAGGGTTGGAGCTTGGGGACATTGTTCCACTCTGGATACCCCGAGAGGGCTGGAAATGAGGGGATTTTATGGGCACCCAAAGGAAAACTGGGGGGGCAGAGTGGGGTCAATCCCATTTCAGGCATTTTGGGGAGCCCAAAGCAGCGTTCTGAGGTTTGCACAGGCAGTTTTGGGTGTGCAATTTTGGGTGTGCCTGGTGCCCTGTCCCAGAGGGCTGGATTTTGGCCTTGGGGGACATTTTCCCACTCTGGATACCCCAAGAGGGCTGGAAACGAGGGGGATTTTATAGGGGAGGTGAGAGCAGCTGTGGGGTCACAGCTCAGACACCCCCAGACCCTGCCTGGCACCCAAAGGCCAAACTGGGGGGCAGAGTGGGGTCAATCCCATCTCAGGCATTTTGGGGAGCCCAAAGCAGCGTTTTGAGGTTTGCACAGGCAGGTTTGGGTTGTCCTGTCCCAGAGGGTTGGATTTTGGCCTTGGGGACATTGTTCCACTCTGGATACACTGGGAGGGCTGGAAATGAGGGGATTTTATGGGCATCCTGGGAAAACTGGGGGTCAGAGTGGGGTGAACCCAATTTCAGGCATTTTGGGGAGCCCAAAGCAGCGTTTTGAGGTTTGCAGAGGCAGTTTTGGGTGTGCCTGGTGCCCTGTCCCAGAGGGTTGGAGCTTGGCCTTGGGGACATTTTTCCACTCTGGATACCCTGGGAGAGAAATGAGGGGGATTTTATGGGGGAGGTGAGAGCAGCCATGGGGTCTCAGCTCCCTGGTGGGCTCAGACACCCCCAGACCATGCCTGGGACCCACAGGATTCTGTCCAAGGCAAACTGGGGAGGGTGAATCCCATCTCAGGCATTTTGGGGAGCCCAAAGCAGCGTTCTGAGCTTTGCACAGGCAGTTTTGGGTTGTCCTGTCCCAGAGGGTTGGAGCTTGGGGACATTGTTCCACTCTGGATACCCTGGGAGGGAAATGAGGGGGATTTTATGGGGGAGGTGAGAGCAGCCATGGGGTCTCAGCTCCCTGGTGGGCTCAGACACCCCCAGACCATGCCTGGGACCCACAGGATTCTGTCCAAGGCAAAGTGGGGAGGGTTAATCCCATCTCAGGCATTTTGGGGAGCCCAAAGCAGCGTTTTGAGGTTTGGGTCCCTGTCCCAGAGGGTTGGAGCTTGGGGGACATTGTTCCACTCTGGATACACTGGGAGGGTTGGGGAATGAGGGGATTTTATGGGCACCCAAAGGCCAAACTGGGGGTCAGAGTGGGGTGAATCCCATCTCAGGCATTTTGGGGAGCCCAAAGCAGCGTTTTGAGCTTTGCACAGGCAGTTTTGGGTGTGCCTGGTGCCCTGACCCCCCTGTGTCCCCCAGGAGGGTGGTGATGCTGGAATGGGGCTGGGGTCCCTTTCCCAGAGGGCTGGAACTTGGGGACATTTTTCCACTCTGGATACCCCAAGAGGGCTGGAAATGAGGGGATTTTATGGGCACCCAAAGGCCAAACTGGGGGTCAGAGTGGGGTGAATCCCATCTCAGGCATTTTGGGGAGCCCAAAGCAGCATCCTGAGGTTTGCACAGGCAGTTTTGGGTTGTCCTGTCCCAGAGGGCTGGAGCTTGGCCTTGGGGACATTGTTCACTCTGGATACCCTGAGAGGGCTGGAAAGGAGGGGATTTTATGGGGGAGGTGAGATCAGCTGTGGGGTCTCAGCTCCCTGGTGGGCTCAGACACCCCCAGACCATGCCTGGGACCCACAGGATTCTGTCCAAGGCAAACTGGGGAGGGTTAATCCCATCTCAAGCATTTTGGGGAGCCCAAAGCAGCGTTCTGAGGTTTGCACAGGCAGTTTTGGGTGTGCCTGGGGTCCCTGTCCCTGATCCCTGTGTCCCCCAGGAGGGTGGTGATGCTGGAGTGGGGCTGGGGTCCCTGTCCCCAGAGGGCTGGAGCTTGGGGACATTGTGCCACTCTGGATACCCCAAGAGGGCTGGAAATGAGGGGATTTTATGGGCACCCAAAGGAAAACTGGGGGCAGAGTGGGGTGAATCCCATCTCAGGCATTTTGGGGAGCCCAAAGCAGCGTTCTGAGGTTGGGACAGGCAGTTTTGGGTGTGCCAGGGGTCCCTGTCCCAGAGGGTTGGAGCTTGGCCTTGGGGACATTTTTCCACTCTGGATACCCCGGGAGGGCTGGAAATGAGGGGATTTTATGGGCACCCAAAGGAAAACTGGGGGGGGCAGAGTGGGGTCAATCCCATCTCAGGCATTTTGGGGAGCCCAAAGCAGCGTTCTGAGCTTTGCACAGGCGGTTTTGGGTGCGCCTGGTGCCCTGACCCCCCCCGTGTCCCCCAGGAAGGTGGTGACGCTGCAGAAGAAGGCAGAGGAGTCCTTTGGCTTCGAGATCCAGGTGGGGTGCTGAGCTGAGCTGAGCTGAGCCTGGCCCCGCTCCCCACCCTTCCCAGCCTCACCTCACTTTGCATGAGGGTATTTTTAAGCTCTCTCTGAGCTCGGGGTTATTTTTAGAGCTGACAGAGCCACCAAACCTCCCTAAGCTGCCCTGCTACGGGGCCACCCCCCATTGGGGCAAACCCCCCCCATTCCAGCAGCAATAAAACCCCACATTGCTGCTCTTGGGGGGGCTCCTGGGGGTCGTGCCCCCCTCATGCCACAACCCCCAATCCTTCCAGACCTACGGGCTGCACCACCAGGACAGGAACAGCGTGGAGATGTTCACCTTCGTGTGCCGCGTGCACGGCGGGAGCCCGGCCGAGGCCGCGGGGCTCAAGGCTGGTGAGCGCATCCTGGGGTGGGGGGGACCCCAAAAAAAAGGGAGACACCCCCCACTCTCTCTGAACCCCCCCTGTGGCTCCAGGGGACACCATCACGGGCGTCAACGGGCTCAACGTGGAGGGGATCCGGCACCGCGAGATCGTGGAGATCATCAAGAGCTCGGGGAACGTTCTCCGGTGAGCTGGGGGGGGCTCAGGGGGGCTCAGGGAGGTGCAGCCCCCCCAATGCTGACAGCTGCTGACCCCCACAGGCTCGACACTCTCTATGGCACATCCATCAGGAGGGCAGAGCTGGAGGCCCGGCTGCAGTACCTGAAGGTGAGATGGGGATGGCACGGGGGGGCTGGGGACCCTCAGCAGGGTCCTGGGGACCTCAGCAGGGTCCTGAGCCCCCCAGTAGCATCCTGGGACCCCCATCAGGGTCCTGACCCCCCATCAGGGTCCTGACCCCCCCAGCAGGGTCCTGACCCCCTCATCAGGGTCCTGACCCCCCCATCAAGGTCCTGACTCCCCCAGCAGGGTCCTGGGACCCCTCATCAGGGTCCTGACCCCCCCATCAAGGTCCTGACTCCCCCATCAGGGTCCTGACCCCCTCATCAGGGTCCTGCCTCCCCCATCAGGTTCTGGGGGACCCCCCATCAGGGTCCTGACTCCCCCAGCAGGGTCCTGGGACCCTCAGCAGGGTCCTGGGGATCTCATCAGGGTCCTGGGACCCCCAGCAGGGTTCTGGGGACCCCTCAACAGGGTCCTGACCCCCCCATCAGTGTCCTGACCCCCTCAGCAGGGTCCTGACCCCCCCATCAGCGTCCTGACCCCCCCATCAGTGTCCTGACCCCCCCCAGCAAGGTCCTGACCCCCCCCAGCAGGGTCCTGGGGACCTCAGCAGGGTCCTAGGACCCCCATCAGGGTCCTGGGGACCCCTCAGCAAGGTCCTGACCCCCCCATCAGGGTCCTGGGACCCCTGAGCAGGGTCCTGGGCCCTTCATCAGGGGTCCTGACCCCCTTCCCCTCCCCACAGCAAACCCTCTATGAGAAATGGGGCGAGTTCCGCTCGCTGCTGGTGCAGGAGCAGCGCCTGGTGCGGGGTGAGTGGGGAGCCGGGGGTGGGTTGGTGAGGGTGGGGGGCGTTTTGGGGGGGCACCCCCCTGACCCCCCCCCCTCGTGTCCCCCCCCATCAGGCGTGGTGGCCAAGGACCCCAGCATCTACGACACGCTGGAATCCATCCGCTGGTGCCTGCAGGGCGAGGGATTGCCCGGGGGCTCCTCCCGTGCCAGCGGCAGCGACGATTCCCTGTACCAGACCTGCGTCTTCGCCTCCTCCACCTCCCTGGACGGCGACAGGGGACAAGGACGAGGACAGCGGGGGTCCCGCGCCCCCTCCGCCTCGCCCCCGACCCCTCCTGGGTCGTAGCTCCAGCCTCAAGTGCTCGGTGGCACCGGGGGCTGCGGGGAGGCTTTGGGCTCGAACCGGGGACACCGGGGACGGAGCCGCCGCCGCCTCCCGCAAGAACCGGCACAGCAGCTTCCGCCAGCGGCTGCTCAAGTTCATCCCGGGGCTCCAACCGGGCGCTGGAGGAGGAGGAGAGTCACCTCTAAACCCCGTCCCGGGACTATTTATTTATTTATTGCGAGGGGTTTTGTTCCCTCTGCTTCATTCCCCACCCACCCCCGTCCTTTGGATGGAGGTTTGGGGGTTCTGGTTTGGCTCCCCCCCAGCCCGTCCTTTGGATGGAGGTTTGGGGGTTCTGGTTTGGCTCCCCCACACCCCGAGACGCTGAGGAACGGACAGAACGCCAAGGGACAGACGTGGGGACACTCGTGGAGCTCTGGGGCTTGGGGGTCCCACCCTCGCTCTGTCGTCCCTCAATACAGAGAGGATTTGCAGCGACGCGTGGCTGTGACTGAGGAGGAGGGGGGGGACAGAGCCCCGTGGGGACCGCGCTGTCCCCTTCGATGTCGCCTCGGATATGCGGGGACCCCCCGTGTCCCCCCCGGCCGGTGCCTTCGGCCACGTCCCGGCGCTGCGGGGCCCCGGCCAGGCCCTTCCTGCCCCGTTTCCTGCGGCAGCCGGCGGGAAGCGAGTCCCACCCCGAGCCCTTCCTCCCGCAAGGGACACGGTGCCCGCGCAGGACGGGCACCGGGGGTCACCCCAAAAGCGGCCTCGGTGTCCCCCAGAGCCGCGGGAGGAATTGGGGGACACGGGTGGAGAACTGAGAGCCCCCAAGCCTCTGCTGTGCCTCAGTTTCCCTTCTGGAACCCGACTCTCCCTGTCCCCCCACACAAGGAGATCTGGGGGTGACAACTGCGTGTGCCATGGGAGGGATTTGGGGGGGCTCAGCCGGCCCCCCCACATTTTCCAGCCTTGTCCCCGTTCCAGGACGGCTCCGTGCTGCACATTTATGGTCCGGTTCCCGCAGCCCCGGGCCGGGCTCGCCGCGTCCTCCCGCGTGCTGCCAGGCTCGGAGCGTCCCGTTCCTGGCACGGCCACCTCGGGACCCCCCCCCCCGTTGTGGCAGCTGCCACCCCCCACGCGGGTGCTTTTTATAGCTCAAGGGGCAGGTGGCCGTGGGACAGCCGGGGACACGCGTGGCGGGGCACGGCCGGGCCACCGGGCACGCCCCGGAGCAGCCTGGCATTACCGGTGCCAACCGTGGGCACCCCCGGTGCCACCCGGGGGTGCATCCCTGGGTCCCCCCCCTCGCACCCCCCGTGGCCTTGGGCTCGGGTTTCCTCCCCCGAAGGCGCCGCGGTCCCCGCGGTACAGCTAATCCCGGCTGCGGGGGCTGCCGGTGTCACCCTCCGGTAATCGCTCCGGTAACCGAGCGAGGGATGCGGGGGGCTGCCGGTGTCACCCTCCGGTAATCGCTCCGGTAACCGAGCGAGGGATGCGGGGGGGGGCTGCAATGCCGTGGCCCCGGTGGCGTCGGGACCCCCCCGACAGCTCCGGGAGCCTCCTGTCCGGGCTGGAACCGGCCGCGGTCTCGCCGCGGTCCCGCCCGACCCGGGGGATCCCTCCGGGGGCGTCCCCGGTGCTGCCGCGGGATCCCCGAGACGTCAGCGGCCCGGCGTGACGTCAGCGGGCGGGTGTGACGTCACGGAAGCCCGTCGGAGGCGGGCGACAGCGAGAAGAGGGAACGGGCGAGAAACGGGTCCCGGGGCCGCCTCCTCCGGTACCCCCGGGCCGCCGCCTCCGGTACCGCCGTGCGCCCTCCGGACCCCTCTGCCGGGCTGCCCCCGGTGCTGCTGCTCACGGGGCCCGGGGTTTCTGAGGCCAGGCAGGGTCCCGGTACCGGAGGTCCCGGCAGCACCCCCGGTACCGGCTGCGGCTCCCGGGGCACCCCGGTGGGACCGTGCCGCTGCAGGGGCGCTAACGGGGGAGCACCGACGGCGCTGCCAAGCCCCGGGGGCGCTGCCAAACCGGGCACAGGCGGCCGGGTCCCCCCGGTTTGTCCCCGGGAGTGGGAAGGGACGGTAGCGAGCCGGTACCGACGTGGATCGGGGGATACCAAAGGAGTACCGGGGTGGTACCGGAGGATATGAGGGGGCACCGGGATGGTACCGGAGGATATGAGGGGGGTACCGGGATGGTACCGGAGGATATGAGGGGGCACCGGGATGGTACCGGCGGGTATTGAGGGTATACCGAGATGGTACCGGCGGGTATGAGGGGGCACCGGGATGGTACCGGAGGATATGAGGGGGGCACCGGGATGGTACCGGAGGATATGAGGGGGGCACCGGGATGGTACCGGAGAGTATTGAGGGGTACCGGGATGGTACCGGCGGGTATTGAGGGGGTACCGGGATGGTACCGGAGGATAATGAGGGTGTACCGGCGAGGCACCGGAGGGTACTGCGGAGTTTCTGGGTCCCTTCCGTTCACCCTCCGGCCTCCCGCACGGGCTGAGCTCATCTTTCCAGCCCGCGGGCGCTGTTCCCGGCGCCGGCGCCCGCCAGCAGCCGCCGCTCTTTCCATCGGGCCGGCCAGGGGCTCCCCGCGGGGACCGGGCGGGGGGCGGGACCCGGCGTCATCCCCCCCCGCAGCCGGCACCGAGCGGGAGGAGCCCGGGGGTACCGGTGCCGCTGAGCACCGGAGAGACCCAAATAGGCACCGGGCATAGCGGTACCGGGAGGCACCGGGGGCACACGGGGAATGGGGCAATGAAATAGCGGCACCGGGAATGGGGACACCGGGAATGGGGACACCGGGGATTCTGGTACCGAGAGAGAGATGGGCACCGGGCATAGCGGTACCGGGCGTGCGGGAGGCACCGGGGGCACACGGGGAATGGGGCAATGAAATACCGGCACCGGGAATGGGGGCACCGGGGGACCGGCAACGAGGGGACACCGGGGGATTCCGGTACCGAGAGAGAGATGTGCACTGGGCATAGCGGTACCGGGGGAACGGGAGGCACCGGGGGCACACCGGGAACGGGGCAATGAAATACCGGCACCGGGGGTACCGGCACCGAGAGAGAGATGGGCACTGGGCATAGCGGTACCGGGGGAACGGGAGGCACCGGGGGCGCACCGGGAACGGGGCAATGAAATACCGGCACCGGGAATGGGGGCACCGGGGATACCGGCACCGAGAGAGAGATGGGCACTGGGCATAGCGGTACCGGGGGCACACCGGGAGTGGGGACACTGAAAATACCGGCACCGAGGGGGCTCTGAGGATGCCAGCATTGAGGGGACACCGGAGATACCGGCACCAGGAATGGGGGCACCGGGGCACCGGCAACGAGGGGATACCGGCACCGAGAGGTTACCGGGGGTGAGGACTGAAGTGAGGGCACCGGGGGTGGGCGCACCGGAGTAGCAGCAACGAGGGGACACCGGAAACACCGTGGGGACGCCAACCCCCGGTGCACCGGCCAGCGAGGAGACACCGAAAGGCCACCGGGGATCCCCCTGCCACCGGGGCCTCCCTGCCCCCCTCCGGCGGCCCCCGGAGCCCCGGGGGGGAGCGGCGGGGAAGCGAGGGGCGCCCGGGTTATTTTTAGCCGGGGCCGCGGGGGTATTTTTAGCCGGGGCCGCGGGTGCGTCAATGGAACCCCGCGTGCGTCACGGCCGCGCCCCCGCCGGGGCCGCCCCCCCCCGTGCGTCACCGGGCCCGCGCCGCCCCGCGCGTCACCGAGCGCTTAAGAGAAAGTAGTGGCGGGGCCGGAGCCCGGCGGAGCCCCGCGGAGCGGCCGTGGCAGCAGCGGGAAGCGGAGCAGCGCCGCCGCCGCCGCCGCCGCCGCGCCGGCAGCCGGGTACGGGCGGCACCGGGGGGCAGCGGGAGGTGCACGGCGTGCCGGTGGCACCGGGGGAACGGGAGCCGTGGTGCGGGGCGGTACCGGAGGGATTCAGATGGGGCGCGTCAGGTGGCACTAAGAGGATCCCGGTGGCACCGGGTGGGTGGATGCGGGCGGGTGTCCCGGTAGCATCACGGGCAACCGGGGCTGGCGTGTCCGAAGGAACTCCCGGTGCCGCCGGTGAGAGTCGGGGGTGCCGGTGGAAGGCACCGGGCGGTGCGCGCCATGCGGGGCTGCCCCTTGTGCGTGTCCGGTGGCACCGGGAGGAACCGAGGGAGGAACCGAGCCGGGTGTCCCGCGTGGCGCGGGATCGGACGTCCCGGTGACACCGGGAGGAGCTGGGTCAGGAGTGCCGGTAGCGGGCGGGAATTGGCAGAGCGACCCCCGGGCCCGGAGATCCCGGGAAGAGCCCGGCACCACCCACCCCTCTGTGAGGAGCACCGGGAGCGCTTCTCGGGTCATGGGGGACCGGGCACACCGGGCATCACCCCGGGATCCCCGAGCAGCGCGGTCACGGAACCGGAGAGGGCAGCACCGGGAGCGCTGCGAGCCGGGATGTGCGAGCAGCACCGGGAACTGGCACCGGGAGACCGGGATGTGCGGGGCAGCACCGGGAAACCGGGATGTGCGGGGCAGCCAGCCCCGTCCGGGCAAACCCCGCGCTGCCCACGCGGGCCTGGCATTACCGGGCACAGCAGGTGCCGGGCACGGACGTGGGCAGCGGGAGCCGCCCCCGGTGCCAAGCGGCTGCTGTCGCCCGCCCGCGGCTCGGGGCCCGGTGCCAGCGGCTGCCACCCGCCCGTGCAGGCGGCGAGCTCGGGGCTGGGCACGGATGGGCAGCTGCCCTCCCTCCTTCCCTCCCTCCCAAAGCAGGAATCTGCAAACAGAGCCCGGCCGTGGGCAGAGCAGAGGCTGCTGCGGGAATCTGTGCCCGCTCCAGGGCAGAGGGGACCCCAAATTCTGTCAGCGAATGGGTGGGAGCGAAACTCCCAGAGCGAAACTCAGCACGGGAAGGTTCGAGGTGCTGCCTCTGCCGGGGTTTTAATGCAAGCACCAACTCCCACTGGCACGGTGCCCCTTGGGACGTGTACCCAGCGCGGCCTCGCGTCCCCTGAGCTTCATTCGGGCACAGGAGGCAGCTGGGGAGGGGTCGCTGTCCCCTCTGCACCCAGCCGGACACGCACAAACCGCAGCGGGACCACGGGCAGGGGGCTGGGGGCTGCTGCCAGCCCGCGGGTGCCAGAGCTGGAGCCACGCTGGGTATTTTTTAACCCCGGCTCCTGGCGGGGTGTCGGCTTTCCTGGTAGCCCGAGAGAGCTGCCCATATTTGGCTGGGGGAATCCGGGGGCTCTGGCAGCGGGGCCGTGCCAGGACGTGGCCGGGGGCCAGCGCAGCGTGACCTTTAAAAGGTCTGCGAGATGAATTACATTATCGTCTTGCCATCGGGGTCACTCCTGGCTTGGCTTTCAGCTGGACACAGGGCTCTGCTTGGCTTGTGTCTCACCAGATCCACGCGCGGCCCCCCGGGGGGGCTCCAGGGATGGAGGGTGGGCTCCTCTCCCCCTCACCTGCGCTGGTGTTTCCCAAAAAGGGATTAATGGGGGAAGTGGAATCCTCAAAATCCAGCTCAGCCCCAATTCTGGCTTCCCTTGGCCAGCCCGAGGGCTTGGGAATCTGCTGGCCACATTCCTCCCTCCTTCCCTTTCGGGGGCTTTTGCTAAGCCAGCGTTTTGGGCGATGTCCTTTGCGCCCATTGGCTGCGCCGTGACCTTTCCTGGGGAACTCCGGTGGCCGCCACCACGCAGCCGGTGGCCATGGAGGTGCAGGTCCAGCATGAGGAGAACCCTGGGGAAGTTCTCACCGTTCCCAGCCCGTCTCCATCCTCTGCCTGGATGCCAGAGGGGCTGGACGGGGTCCCCTGGGGTCTCTGCTGGGGGAGACCAAGCTGTGTCCGGGGTGACACCTGGATTTCTGTTGGGGTGACACCTGGGTTTCTGCTGGGGGAGACCAAGTTGTGCCCAGGGTGACACCTGGATTTCTGCTGGGGGTGACACCTGGATTTCTGCTGGAGCACCTGAGCTGTGCCCAGGGTGACACCTGAATTTCTGCTGGGGTGACACCTGGATTTCTGCTTGGGGAGCCCCAGTTAGGGGGTGGTGACACCTGGATTTCTGCTGGGGAACCTGAGTTGTGCCCAGGGTGACACCTGGATTTCTGCTGGGGGAGACCAAGCTGGGGGTGGTGACACCTGGATTTCTGCTGGAGAGTCCCAGTTGTGGGGTGGTGACACCTGGGTTTCTGCTGGGGTGACACCTGGGTTTCTGCTGGGGTGACACCTGGGTTTCTGCTGGGGAACCTGAGCTGTGTCCGGGGTGACACCTGGATTTCTGCTGGGGCATCCCAAGCTGTGCCCAGGGTGACACCTGGATTTCTGCTGGGGCATCCCAAGCTGTGCCCAGGGTGACACCTGGATTTCTGCTGGGGGTGACACCTGGATTCTGCTGGGGTAGCCCCAGTTTGGAGATGGTGACACCTGGATTTCTGCTGGGGTGACACCTGGGTTTCTGCTGGGGAACCTGAGCTGTGTCCGGGGTGACACCTGAATTTCTGCCGGGGGTGACACCTGGATTTCTGCTGGGGGAGCCCCAGTTGTGGGGTGGTGACCCCTGGATTTCTGCTGGGGGTGACCAAGCTGGGGGGTGGTGACACCTGGGTTTCTGCTGGGGTGACACCTGGATTTCTGCTGGGGTGACCCCCGTCTTTCTGACGCCCCTCTCTCCCCGCAGAGATGCCCTGCATCCAGGCCCAGTGCAGCACCACGGGCGCCGGCCCCTGCGAGCGCTGCCCGGCCGAGCTGCTCAGCCCCGAGGGCGGCCGATTCCCCCATGGAAGTTGCCGGAGCCGACCTGGCGGCCGCTCCAGCCCTGCCCAGCTTCAGCACCTTCATGGAGGGCTACGCCGGCGAGTTCGACGCCTTCCTCTACCAGCTGCCCACGGCGGCCAGCCCAGCGCCGCCTTCAAGCTGGAGGATTTCCAGGTGTACGGCTGCTACCCCAGCGCCTTCGGGGGGCAGCCGGACGAGACGCTGTCCCTCCAGCGGCTCGGACTGCTACGGGAGCCCCTGCTCCATCCCCTCGCCCGCCACGCCCGGCTTCCAGCCCCCAGCAGGCCGCAGCGTGGGACGGCTCCTTCGGGCCTTACTCGCCGCTGCCGAACTACGAGGCCGGGCAGCCCTGGGCCGAGCCAAGCAAGGGTGGAGGGTCTCAGCCTCCCTTCTTCGCCTTCAACCCGCCAGCCCCCAGCCCTGCCGGCTCGCCGGTGACCCTGAAAGGGCAGCTAGGCCCTTCGCCTCGCGTGGACCCGCGGCTGCTGGACGCCGACGCCTTTCCGCCGAGCCAGGGCGCTCCCAGAGGGTTCTCGGGGCTGCCCCTGGCTCCCAGCTCGCCGCTGCTGGGAGGGGCCGGCGCTGGCGCCCAGCAAGGTGCGCAGCCCCGGGGCGGGCGAGGGGCGCTGCGCCGTCTGCGGGGACAACGCGTCGTGCCAGCACTACGGCCGTGCGCACCTGCGAGGGATGCAAGGGGTTCTTCAAGGTAAAGGGAGGGGACACGCTCGGGATGTTCCCACAGTGCTCTGCGGCAGCGGGAGGATGCTGAGGGGCAGGGCAGGGGGGGCACGGAGCCCGGATGCGGGATGTGGGAGGACAGAAGGGCTTTTGTTGGGAGCTCGGCGCCCCGGGCTGAGCTCGGCCGCTCCTTTCCCCACGCGCAGCGCACAGTGCAGAAGAACGCCAAGTACATCTGCCTGGCCAACAAGGACTGCCCTGTGGACAAGCGGCGCAGGAACCGCTGCCAGTTCTGCCGCTTCCAGAAGTGCCTGGCCGTCGGCATGGTCAAAGAAGGTAGCGGGACCCCTTCCCGTCCCCAGCGCCCTCTCTGCAGCCTCTGTGGCTGCGCTGAGGACGGGCGCTCACTGCCGGTCCCACCCACAGTGGTCCGGACCGACAGCCTGAAGGGGAGGCGGGGCCGGCTGCCCTCCAAGCCCAAGCAGCCGCCGGATGCGTCCCCGGTCAGCCTCATCACCTCGCTGGTGCGGGCACACATCGACTCCATCCCCAGCGCCACCAAGCTCGACTACTCCAAGGTAGGGCTGGTGCCACTCCGTGGCCTGCCCAGGGCAGTGCCGGGGCTGGGGATGGATCCTGACACATCCCAGTTCCTCATCATCCCCATCCTGACCCATCTCTGTCCCAGTTCCTCACCAATCCCAATCCTGACACATCCCCAGTTCCTCATCCATCCCCATCCAATCCTGACCCATTCCCAGTTCCTCATCCATCCCCATCCTGACCCATCTCTGTCCCAGTTCCTCATCCATCCCCATCCTGACCCATCTCTGTCCCAGTTCCTCACCCATCCCCATCCCCATCCTGACCCATCCCCAGTTCCTCACCCATCCCCATCCTGACCCATCTCTGTCCCAGTTCCTCACCCATCCCAATCCCAATCCTGACCCATCCCCAGTTCCTCACCCATCCCAATCCCAATCCTGACCCATCCCCAGTTCCTCATCCATCCCAATCCTGACCCATCTCTGTCCCAGTTCCTCACCCATCCCAATCCTAATCCTGACCCATCCCCAGTTCCTCATCCTATCCCCATCCCAATCCTGACCCATCCCCAGTTCCTCATCCATCCCAATCCCAATCCTGACCCATCCCCAGTTCCTCATCCATCCCCATCCCAATCCTGACCCATCCCCAGTTCCTCACCCATCCCAGTCCCAATCCTGACCCATCTCTGTCCCAGTTCTTCACCCATCCCAATCCCAATCCTGACCCATCCCCAGTTCCTCACCCATCCCAATCCCAATCCTGACCCATCCCCAGTTCCTCACCCATCCCAATCCCAATCCTGACCCATCTCTGTCCCAGTCCTCACCCATCCCCAATCCCAATCCTGACCCATCCCCAGTTCCTCATCCATCCCCATCCTGACCCATCTCTGTCCCAGTTCCTCACCCATCCCAATCCCAATCCTGACCCATCCCCAGTTCCTCACCCATCCCAGTCCTGACCCATCTCCGTCCAGTTCCTCACCCATCCCAGTCCTGAACCATCTCTGTCCCAGTTCTTCACCCATGCCAGATCCTGATGCAGTCCCCATCCCAGTTCCAGATCCAAACTCATCCCTGTTGCTGACCCAACAGTTCCTGACCTGTCCCCATCCCAAATCCTGATCCCCATTCCCACCAAGTTCCTCACCCATCTTCATCCCAGGTCCTGATCCCATCCCCATCCAATTCCTGATCCACCCCTGTCCCAGGTCCTGATCCATCCCAGTCCTGACCCATTCCCATCCCAATCCTGACCCATCCCCATCCCAGTTCTTCACCCATTCCCATCCCACTTCTGACCCATTCCCATCCCAATTCTTTATCTGTGCCCATCCCAGTTCTTCACCCATCCCAATCCTGGCTCATCCCCATCCCAATCCTTCCCCATCCCAATCTTGACCCATCCCCATCCCACTCCTGACCCATCTTAGTCCTGACCATCCCCATCCCAATCCTGACCATTCCCATCCCATTTCTTCACCCATTCCCATCCTGGCCCATCCCCATCCCAATCCTGACCTTTCCCCATCCCAGTCCTGACCCATTCCCACCCCATTTCTTTACCTATCCCCATCCCAATCCTGACCCATCCCATTCCAGTTCTTCATCCATCCCCATTCCAATCCTGACCCATCCCATTCCAGTTCTTCACCTGTGCCCATCTCACTCCTGACCCATCCCCGTCCCAGTTCTTGATCCCATCCCTGTCCCAGTTCTTCCCCCGTGCCCACCCCAGTCCTGACCCGTGCCCACCGCAGTTCCAGGAGTCAGCCCCGTGCCCGTTTGAGAAGGAGGACTCTGTGGACGTGCAGCAGTTCTAACGACCTCCTCACCGGCTCCATGGACGTCATCCGCAAGTGGGCCGAGAAGATCCAGGGCTTCAGCGAGCTGCCCAAGGAGGACCAGGACCTCCTGCTGGAGTCGGCCTTCCTGGAGCTCTTCATCCTTCGCCTGGCATACCGGTGAGGCCCCGGGGCGGGCAGGGAGCAGGGGGAGCCCGGGGGTGACACCTGGATTTCTGTTGGGGGTGACACCTGGGTTTCTGCTGGGGAACCTGAGCTGTGCCCAGGGGTGACACCTGGGTTTCTGTTGGGTTGACACCTGGGTTTCTGCTGGGGAGACCGAGCTGGGGGTGGTGACACCTTGATTTCTGTTGGGGTTGACACCTGGATTTCTGCTGGGGGTGACACCTGGGTTTCTGCTGGGGGAGACCAAGTTGTGCCCAGGGGGTGACACCAGGATTTCTGCTGGGGGTGGCACCTGGATTTCTGTTGAGGGTGACACCTGGATTTCTGCTGGGGTTGACACCTGGATTTCTGTTGAGGGTGACACCTGGGTTTCTGCTGGGGGAACCTGAGGGGTGACACCTGTATTTCTGCTGGGGGAGCCTAAGCTGGGGGTGGTGACACCTGGATTTCTGCTGGGGGTGACACCTGGATTTCTGCTGGGGAGACCAAATTGTGCCCAGGGTGACACCTGGATTTCTGCTGGGGGAACCTGAGGGTGACACCTGGGTTTCTGCTGGGGGTGACACCTGGATTTCTGCTGGAGAACCTGAGCTGTGTCCAGGGGGTGACACCTGGATTTCTGTTGGGGGTGACACCTGGGTTTCTGCTGGGGGAACCTGAACTGTGCCAGGGTGGCACCTGGATTTCTTCTGGGGGAACCTGAGGGGTGACACCTGGATTTCTGCTGGGGGTGACACCTGGATTTCTCCTGGGGGTGGCACCTGGATTTCTGTTGGGGTAGCCCAAGTTGTGCCCAGGGTGACACCTGGATTTCTGCTGGGGGAACCTGAGGGGTGACACCTGGATTTCTGCTGGGGTAGCCTGAGTTGTGCCCAGGGGGTGACACCTGGACTTCTCCTGGGAGAGACCAAGCTGGGGGTGGTGACACCTGGATTTCTGCTGGGGGTGACACCTGGATTTCTGCTGGGGGAACCTGAGGGGTGACACCTGGATTTCTGCTGGGGGTGACACCTGGATTTCTGCTGGGGGAGACACCTGGATTTCTGCTGGGGAACCCTGAGCTTGGGATGGTGACACCTGGATTTCTCCTGGCAGCTCCAAACCGGAGGAAGGCAAGCTCATCTTCTGCAACGGCGTGGTGCTGCACCGGCAGCAGTGCGTGCGCGGCTTCGGCGAGTGGATCGACGCCATCCTCGAGTTCTCCCAGAGCCTGCACCGCATGAGCGTCGACGTCCCCTCCTTCTCCTGCCTCGCCGCCCTCGTCATCATCACAGGTGAGACCCTCCCGCGGCTCCAGGCTTGTCGCTGTCCCCATCGCCACCTGCTGTCTGTCCCACACGCTGTCTGTCTGTCCCCGCAGACCGGCACGGGCTGAAGGAGCCCAAGCGGGTGGAGGAGCTGCAGAACCGCATCGTGGGCTGCCTCAAGGACCACGTGGCGGCGGCAGGGGCCGAGCCCGGCCGCTCCAGCTGCCTCTCCAAGCTGCTGGGCAAGCTGCCCGAGCTGCGCAGCCTCTGCACCCAAGGCCTCCAGCGCATCTTCTACCTCAAGCTGGAGGATCTGGTGCCGCCGCCACCCATCGTGGACAAGATCTTCATGGACACTCTGCCTTTCTGAGCCCCGGGCAAGGGGCTGCCGTGAGCCCCTGACCCGCCCGGGGACATCTGGGACCCGCCCTGGGCAACCCTGGTTCAGTCCAAGGATGCCTGGGAACCCCCTGGGCACGCCTGGGTCACCCCTGGAACATCCCCTGGGTACCCCTAGATCAGCCCTGAGATGGTTGGGACCCCACCATGGGTGACCCCCAGAATGCCCAAAACCCACCTGGGCATCCCTGGCTCACTCCCAGGATGCCTGGAACCTGCCCCGGTCACTCCTGGATCAGTTCTGGGATGCCCAGGACATCCCTGTGGACTCCTGAATGACCTCTGGGACACCTGGGACCCCTCCCCAGGCCATTCCCAACACTCCATGCATACCCCTGGATCACCCCCAGAACCCCTGGAACCCCCTCCTGGGTCATCCACAGGATGCCTGGCACCCCCTGGGCACCCCTACATCACCCCAGGGATGCCTGGGACCACTCCAGGGGTGCCTGGGATCCCTCCCAGGAGATCTGGAACATCCCCTGGGTACCCTAGGTCAGCTCTGGGATGTTTGGGACCCTCCCTAGGTGACCCCCAGAATGCCCCAAAACCAACCTGGGCATCCCTGGATCATTTCCCAGGATGCCTGGAACCCCCTCCTGGGTCATCCACAGTATGCCTGGCACCCCCTGGGCACCCCTAGATCGCTCCTGGGATGCCCGAGACCACTCCAGGGATGCCTGGGATCCCTCCCAGGAGATCTGGGTGCCCCCCTCAGATGCCTGAGTCTTCTCGGGGGCACCTTTGGGGGTGCCCCAAGTGCCTTCACGGCCCAGGGCAGCCCTGGTGCCGTCTTCCCCCGGGGGCATCGCCAGCGCGGTGCCCTCTTCCCCTGTACAAACGCCCCTGATGTAAATAGCGCCGGCCGGGTCCTGTACAGAGCGGGGGGGCGCGGGCGAGGGGTGGCTCCGGCCCCCTCAACCTCGACCCCTTCCCCTTTATATATATTTTTCTGGGTTTCCCTCTTTTTGGCCATTTTCTGTATATAAACTTGTACGTACAGTGAGAGCCACTGGGCGGGACCTTTGTGCCTTGTGTTCACTTTTAGTTAAAATTCGGGGGGACAGAGCAGCGGGGTTGGGGACAGCTGGGATGCTGGAAAAGGGGCAAAACGGGATTTTGGAGCTGGGGGCAGCCAGAACATCGCGGAAGGGGAGAGCTGGAGGGAACAAATGGGACATGGGAGCTGGGCCAGCCGGACTGGGGACAGTCAGAGCTGGGGACTGGAGCTGGTGACAGCAAAGCTCGGGACGGTGTAGATGGCGGAGCTGGGGGCAGCTGGGACACTTGGGATGGATGAAAACGAGACGCTGGAGACGGGGAAATAACAGAGCACTGGAGCTGGGACAGCGATGGAGCCGGGATGCCAGAGCTGGGGACAGCCGGGGCGATGGATCTGGGGACAGCTGGGGACAGCCGGGGCGATGGATCTGGGGACAGCCAGGGCACCGGAGCCGGGGACAGCCGGGACGCCAAACCGGGGACAGCCAGGGCTCCATAGCCGGGGACAGCTGAGGCGATGGATCTGGGGAGAGCTGGGGACAGCCGGGATGCAAAACCGGGGACAGCCGGGCTGGTGAACCTGGGGACAGCCGGGGACAGCTGGGGCACTGGAGCCGGGGACAACCGGGGCTACAGAGCCGGGACAACCGGGATTCCAAACCGGGGACAGCCGGGGCTCCAGAGCCGGGACAACCGGGATGTCAAACCGGGGACAGCCGGGGCTCCGTAACCGGGGACAGCCGGGATGTCAAACCGGGGACAGCACGGATCCCAAAACCGGGGACAGCTGGGGCTCCGGAGCCGGGACAACCGGGATGCCAAACCGGGGACAGCCGGGGCTCCGTTACCGGGGACAGCCGGGGCTCCAGAGCCGGGACAACCGGGATTCCAAACCGGGGACAGCCGGGGCTCCAGAGCCGGGACAACCGGGATGCCAAACCGGGGACAGCCGGGGCTCCAGAGCCGGGACAACCGGGATGCCAAACCGGGGACAGCCGGGGCTCCAGAGCCGGGACAACCGGGATGCCAAACCGGGGACAGCCGGGGCTCCAGAGCCGGGGACAGCCGGGGACAGCAGGGAACAGCCGGGGCTCTGTAGCCGGGGACAGCCGGAGCTCCGGAGCCGGGACAACCGGGATATCAAACCGGGGACAGCCCGGATCCCATAACCGGGGACAGCTGGGGCTCCGGAGCCGGGACAACCGGGATGCCAAACCGGGGACAGCCGGGGCTCCAAAACCGGGGACAGCCGGGGCTCCAGAGCCGGGACAACCGGGGACAGCAGGGAACAGCCGGGGCTCCGGAGCCGGGACAACCGGGATGTTGAACCGGGGACAGCCGGGGCTCCGTAACCGGGGGACAGCCGGGGCTCCGTAACCGGGGACAGCCGGGGCTCCGGAGCCGGGACAACCGGGATGTTGAACCGGGGACAGCCGGGGCTCCGGAGCCTCACGTTGCCCACGGCGCTGCCCTTGAACCGTCACTCACCCCCGGCTGCCGCGGCCCCGCACCTGTCGCCTGCCTGATTTATCCTCCCCAAAATAACCGCGAAGCGTGACCGTGTCCCCCGCTCGTGTTCCTGGCGACGCGGCCGCTGGCAGGGCCAGCCCTGGCGGGGGGGGTGGTGGCGTTTGGGGTCCCGAGCCCGGGATTTGGGGACAGAGCAGGGGGTGACACGCGTGGCTGCTGTGTCCCCCCGCTTTGTCGCCTTCCTCCTGCCGGGGACAGCCTGGCCCCGGAGCAAACGTGGACGGGGACACCAGGAACAAGGGCCACATTGAGGCGCGGGGCCGGGGGCGCCCGCGGTGACACAAAACAAGGGTCCCTCTGTCCCCCCCCCGCCGCCGCCCCCCGCCGTGGGGACAGCGCTGACGCACGGCGGGGCCGCGAACGGGAACCGGGGCGGGGAACAGCGGGCACGGTGGGCACCGGGTTGGCACCGGCACGGTTGCTCTGTCCCCTCCCCACAGCTCAGAGCTGCCCTCTGCCACCTTGTCCCCATCGCTGTCCCTGTTCTCCCTGCTGCGGGAGGGACGGGGACGGTACCGGCAGGGCCGAGCAAAAGCAGCTCCGTGGAACCGGCTCGGCACGGTGTGTGCCCGGAGGGTGACACGCCACGGCCACATTCCTGCTGCGACTGACACCGAGCCATGTGTCCCCCATGGCAGCGTGGCCGATCAGTGCCCCAAATGCCCACGTCCCCATTCCCCGTGTCCCCATGTCCATCCATCGCCTGCCCCTGTGTCCCCCCAAGTCCCCACGTCCCTGCTCCCGCTGCACCCCATATCCACGCGTCCCCATGTCCATCCCTATCCCCATCTCACTGTCCCTTTGTCCCCCTGGTCTTCGTGTCACTTCATCCAGTATCCCCGCGTGTCACGCTGTCCCTTGTGTCCCTTTCATTTCCCCTGCTGTCTCCCATATCCTTGTGTCCCTTCATATCCTGTGGTCCCCACGGTCCCCGTCCGTGCCCCTGTGTCCGGTGTCCCCCCCGTTGTCGCCTTGTCCCCGCAGGGGTCAGCGGGGGACACGGGCCCGCTGCAGTACCCCCGCCGCGGAGCCTCCAGCGCAGGGGGCGCCCTGGAGCCGCCGAGCCGCTCTGGGCAGCGGCATTGCCGCTCTATGACTCCTTCGGAACGAACCAAGCAGCGAAGAGGGGAATCCGCGGACTCGGAGCGGCCAATCCACCCTCGGTGACACCGCGCGGGCGGGAACGGCACCGAAAGGGAAAAATATTAACGGAATCAAGTTTAGAGTGATGAAACACGGTGGTCATGGCCGGAAGAGCGGCTAGGGTAGCCGGTGGTGTGTTCTGACCTCCCCCCCCCGCGCAGATGGCATGATCCACTTCCCTCCTCCGTGCCGTCAGATGGTCGGGCCCGGGCGGTGAGTGGGGACCGGGGCCGGGCCGGGGGTGAGGGGGCGCAGGGACCGAGGGGGGGACCGGGGCCTCGAGCCTGGAGGGAACCTGAGGCGCTCCGCGGGAGACTGAGGTGGGCTCGGGCTGGGACGTCTGGGCCTGTGTGGTGTTTTGAGGGACCCAACCGGGACCCCCCGGGCCCCTCTGAGGTGGGGGTGGGTCCGAACCGGGACAGCCGCGTCCCTCAGGGGTATTGGATTCCTGAGGGGATCTGAGCAGGACATTTGGGTCTCTCAGGGGTATTGGATCCCTGAGGGGACCCAACCAGGACATTTGGGTCTCTGAGGGGACTTGACCAGAACATTCAGGTCTCTCAGGGGTACTGGATTCCTGAGGGGACCCGAGCAGGACATTTGGGTCCCTCTGAGGTATTGGATCCATGAGGGGACCTGAGAAGGACATTTGGGCCCCTCAGGGGTATTGGATCCATGAGGGGATCTGAGCAGGACATTCGGGTCTCTCAGGGGTATTGGATTCCTGAGGGGACCCAACCAGGACATTTGGGTCTCTGAGGGGACCTGAGGAGGACATTTGGGTCTCTCAGGGGTATTGGATCCATGAGGGGACCCAACCAGGACATTTGGGTCCCTCAGAGGTATTGGATCCATGAGGGGACCCGAGCAGGACATTTGGGTCCCTGAGGGAACCCGAGCAGGACATTTGGGTCCCTCAGAGGTATTGTATCCTTGAGGGGACCCAACCAGGACATTTGGGTCCCTGAGGGAACCTGAGGAGGACATTTGGGTCTCTCAGGGGACTTGACCAGGACATTTGGGTCTCTCAGGGGTATTGGATTGTTGAGAGGACCCGAGCAGGACATTTGGGTCTCTCAGAGGTATTGGATCCTTGAGGGGACCCAACCAGGACATTTGGGTCTCTGAGGGGACCCAACCAGGACATTTGGGTCTCTCAGGGGTATTGGATCCTTGAGGGGACCTGAGCAGGACATTTGGGTCCCTGAGGGGACCCGAGGAGGACATTTGGGTCTCTGAGGGAACCTGAGCAGGACATTTGGGCCCCTCAGAGGTATTGGATCCATGAGCAGACCTGACCAGAATATTTGGGTCCCATCCTGGGACACCTGGATCCCTTTGGGACACCCAGTCCTGGACCCCCCTGAGCTTCTGCGGGGTGTGTGGGAGGGCCAGTATCTGTGGGGTGTGAGGGATTTCAACCAACCCCATCTCTGTGGGGCTATGAGGGATCTGTACCAAGGGTGTCTGGATGCTTGTGGCATGTGGGGGACCCAAATCAGGACATCTGGGGCTATGGGTGGGGGGTCTGTATCATGGGTGCCTGGATTTTTTTTGGCATGTGGGACACTCAAAACAGGAATCTGGGACTCTGTGGGGATCTGTACCGAGGGTGCCTGGATTTTTTTGGCATCTGGGGGACCCAAATCAGGACATCTGGGGCTCTGTGGAGTCTATACCAAGGGTGCCTGGATTTTTTTGGCACGTGGGGGACTCAAAACAGGAATCTGGGACTCTGTGGGACTATGAGGGGTCTGTACCAAGGGTGCCTGGTTCCTTTTGGCATGTGGGGGACACAAATCAGGACATCTGGGGCTATGGGGGAGGTCTATATCATGGGTGCCTGGTTCCTTGTGGCATCTGGGGCACTCAAAACAGGAATCTGGGTCTCTGTGGGACTATGGGGGGATCTGTACCAAGGGTGCCTGGATTTGTTTGGCATGTGGGGGACTCAAATCAGGACATCTGGGGCTATGAAGGGTCTGTACCAAGGGTGCCTGGATGCTTGTGGCATGTGGGGGACTCAAATCAGGACATCTGGGGCTATGGGGAGGGGGTCTGTACTGAGGATGCCTGGGTTGTTTTGGCATGTAGGGGACTGAAATCAGGACATCTGGGGCTCTGTGGAGTCTATACCAATGGTGCCTGGATTTTTTTGGCATGTGGGGGACTCAAAACAGGAATCTGGGACTCTGTGGGGCTATGAGGGGTCTGTACCGAGGGTGTCTGGATCCTTTTGGCAACTGGGGCACTCAAATCAGGACATCTGGGGCTATGAGGGGTCTGTACCGAGGGTGCCTGGTTCCTTTTGGCATGTGGGGAACCCAAATCAGGACATCTGGGGCTATGGGGGGGGTCTATATCATGGGTGCCTGGTTCCTTGTGGCATCTGGGGGACTCAAAACAGGAATCTGGGTCTCTGTGGGGGGATCTGTACCGAGGGTGCCTGGATTTCTTTGGCATGTAGGGGACTGAAATCAGGACATCTGGGGCTCTGTGGAGTCTATACCAATGGTGCCTGGTTCCTTTTGGCATGTGGGGGACACAAATCAGGACATCTGGGGCTATGAAGGGTCTGTACCAAGGGTGCCTGGTTCCTTTTGGCATGTGGGGGACTCAAAACAGGAATCTGGGTCTCTGTGGGGCTATGGGGGGGGATCTGTACCGAGGGTGCCTGGATTTTTTTGGCATGTGGGGCACTCAAATCAGGACACCTGGCTCTCTGTGAGGTTTATACCAAGGGTGCCTGGTTCCTGTTGGCATGTAGGGGACTGAAATCAGGACTTTTTGGGCTCTGTGGAGTCTATACCAATGGTGCCTGGATTTTTTTGGCACATGGGGGACTCAAAACAGGAATCTGGGTCTCTGTGAGGTTTATGCCAAGGGTGCCTGGGTCCTGTTGGCATGTGGGGGACACAAATCAGGACATCTGGGGCTCTGTGGGACTATGAGGGGATCTGTACCAAGGGTGCCTGGTTCCTTTTGGCATGTGGGGGACACAAATCAGGACATCTGGGACTATGGGGGGGGGGGTCTGTACTGAGGATGCCTGGGTTGTTTTGGCATGTGGGGCACTCAAATCAGGACATCTGGGTCTCTGTGGAGTCTATACCAATGGTGCCTGGATTTTTTTGGCACGTGGGGGACTCAAAACAGGAATCTGGGTCTCTGTGGGACTATGAGGGGATCTGTACTGAGGGTGCCTGGATTTTTTTGGCACGTGGGGGACACAAATCAGGACATCTGGGGCTATGGGTTGGGGGTCTATATCATGGGTGCCTGGTTCCTTGTGGCATGTGGGGGACTCAAAACAGGAATCTGGGTCTCTGTGGGGCTATGGGGGGATCTGTACCGAGGGGGCCTGGATTTTTTTGGCATGTGGGGGACTCAAAAAAAGGAATCTGGGACTCTGTGGGGTTTATACCAATGGTGCCTGGGTCCTGTTGGCATGTGGGGGACCCAAATCAGGACACCTGGGTCTCTGTGAGGTTTATACCAAGGCTGCCTGGGTCCTGTTGGCATGTGGGGGACTCAGATCAGGACACCTGTGGGTTGCCAGGACTGCCACCCAACCCGGGCTGCCTCCAACACCCCCGTGTCCCCTCAGCAGCCGCTGCTGTGGCCCCTCCAGCGCCGGCCCCGCCATGAACTGCCGCGCCGAGGTGCTGGAGGTGTCGGTGGAGGGCAGGCAGGTGGAGGAGGCCATGCTGGCCGTGCTCCACACCGTCCTGCTGCACCGCAGCACCGGCAAGTTCCACTACAAGAAGGAGGGCACCTACTCCATCGGCACCGTGGGCACGCAGGACGTGGACTGCGACTTCATCGACTTCGCCTACGTGCGCGTCTCCTCCGAGGAGCTCGACCGGGCTCTCCGCAAGGCCGTGGGGGAGTTCAAGGTGAGACAGGGGGGGAAATGGGGAGCATGAAAAGCGTTAAAAGGAAGCCACACATCTGGAAAGGTCCCCCCAGGATGGAGGAGTGTGGGTGGATTAAAAGGAGCTGAGTGTAGGGGGATGCAGTGTGGGTAAATGAAAGTGGTATAGAATGTGATCTTGTCCCCCAATGAGTTTCAGCTGGATCAATTACTAATTACTCCCAATTATGGGTAAATAAAGGTGATATAGAATGTGATCTTGTCCCCCAATGAGTTGCAGCTGGATCAATTACTAATTACTCCCAATTATGGGTAAATAAGGGTGATGTAGAATGTGATCTTGTCCCCCAATGAGTTGCAGCTGGACCAATTACTAATTACTCCCAATTATGGGTGAATAAAGGTGATATAGAATGTGATCTTATCCCCCCAACGAGTTGCAGCTGGACCAATTACTAATTACTCCCAATTATGGGTGAATAAAGGTGATATAGAATGTGATCTTGTCCCCCCAATGAGTTGCAGCTGGATCAATTACTAATTACTATATCTATAACTATATCACCTTTATTTATTACTATATTTATAACTATATCACCTTTATTTACCCAATAAATAAATGAAGTAAATAAGTAAATGAAGGTGGTATAGAATGTGATCCAGTTTGAATGTGGTCCAGTTTCAGGTGGATCAATTACTAATTACTCCCAATTATGGGTGAATAAAGGTGATATAGAATGTGATCTTGTCCCCCCAATGAGTTGCAGCTGGATCAATTACTAATTACTCCCAATTGTGGGTGAATGAAGGTGATATAGAATGTGATCTTATCCCCCAATAGTTTCAGCTGGACCAATTACTAATTACTCCCAATTATGGGTGAATGAAGGTGATATAGAATGTGATCTTGTCCCCTCAGTGAGTTGCAGCTGGACCAATTATTAATTACTCCCAATTATGGGTGAATAAAGGTGATATAGAATGTGATCTTATCCCCCAACGAGTTGCAGCTGAATCAGTTACTAATTACTCCCAATTATGGGTGAATAAAGGTGATATAGAATGTGATCTTGTCCCCCAATGAGTTTCAGCTGGATCAATTACTAATTACTCCCAATTATGGGTGAATAAAGGTGATATAGAATGTGATCTTATCCCCCAATGAGTTTCAGCTGGATCAATTCCTAATTACTCCCAATTATGGGTGAATAAAGGTGATATAGAATGTGATCTTGTCCCCCCAACGAGTTGCAGCTGGATCAATTACTAATTACTCCCAATTATGGGTGAATAAAAGTGATATAGAATGTGATCTTGTCCCCCCAATGAGTTGCAGCTGGATCAATTACTAATTACTCCCAATTATGGGTGAATAAAGGTGATATAGAATGTGATCTTGTTCCCCAATGAGTTGCAGCTGGATCAATTACTAATTACTATATCTATAACTATATCACCTTTATTTATTACTATATTTATAACTATATCACCTTTATTTACCCAATAAATAAATGAAGTAAATAAGTAAATGAAGGTGGTATAGAATGTGATCCAGTTTGAATGTGGTCCAGTTTCAGCTGGATCAATTACTAATTACTCCCAATTATGGGTGAATGAAGGTGATATAGAATGCGATCTTATCCCCCAACGAGTTGCAGCTGGATCAATTACTAATTACTCCCAATTATGGGTAAATAAAGGTGATATAGAATGTGATCTTGTCCCCCAACGAGTTTCAGCTGGATCAATTACTAATTACTCCCAATTATGGGTGAATGAAGGTGATATAGAATGTGATCTTATCCCCCAATGAGTTGCAGCTGGATCAATTACTAATTATTCCCAATTATGGGTAAATAAAGGTGATGTAGAATGTAATCTTATCCCCCCAATGAGTTGCAGCTGGATTAATTACTAATTACTCCCAATTATGTGTAAATAAAGGTGATGTAGAATGTGATCTTATCCCCCCAATGAGTTTCAGCTGGACCAATTACTAATTACTCCCAATTATGGGTAAATGAAGGTGGTATAGAATGTGATCTTGTCCCCTCAATGAGTTTCAGCTGGATCAATTACTAATTACTCCCAATTATGGGTGAATAAAGGTCATATAGAATGTGATCTTGTCCCCCAATGAGTTTCAGCTGGACCAATTACTAATTACTCCCAGTTACTAAAAGATGAGGAGCAGGCCTGATCTTAACAGGCCAATAAGAACCAAGTGGTATAAAAGGGTGGATTGGTGGGATCTGGAATTAGATGAGTCCTGCAAGGACCAAGAAGAGTCAGTGCATAGAGGAACTGCTTACAGAAAACATCGAGGAGGCACCGAAACTCTGAGGGGTGTGGAATCCTTGCATTATCATGATAATAGAACTCTTGATAAATAAGGTAACAGCTGAGAGCTGGAGGAGACTGAGAGGAGATTCATCAGCTTCATCCTCAGGGCAGCTCTGGTCTCTGCTCCCTGGGACAGTGACAGGACTGAGGGAAGGGGTAGGATGGATATTGGGAAAAGCTCCTTCCCCCACAGGGTGACTGGGCTCTGGAACAGCTCCCTAGGATTTGGTCACAACCCCAAGGCTGCCAGAGCTCAGGGAGCGTTTGGACATCACTCTCAGGGTGGGATTGTTGGGGTGCAGGGCCAGGGGTGGGTCTGGATGATCCTTGAGGGGGTCTCTTCCAGCTCTGTGAGTCTGTAAAACCCAGTGGGACATGCCTGAGGAGGGTTTGGTCAGTCCCTGCTCCTCCCCGCAGGACGCGCTGCGCAGCTCCGGCTCCGACGGCATGGGGCAGATCTCCCTGGAGTTCTACCAGAAGAAGAAATCCCGGTGGCCCTTCTCGGATGAGTGCATTCCCTGGGAGCTGTGGACCATCAAGGTGAACGTGGTGAACCTGGCCAACGAGCAGGAGCGGCAGATCTGCCGCGAGAAGGTGGGGGAGAAACTCTGCGAGAAGATCATCAACATCGTGGAGGTGATGAACCGCCACGAGTACCTGCCCAAGATGCCCACCCAGTCCGAGGTGGACAATGTCTTTGACACCAGCCTGAAGGACGTGCAGCCCTACCTGTACAAGATCTCCTACCAGATCACAGACTCCCTGGGCACCTCGGTCACCACCACCATGCGCCGGCTCATCAAGGACACGCTGGCGCTGTAGGGCTGGTGTCAGGCTGCTTTTGGGGCAGTGACTCTGCTTGGATCCCCTCCTTCACCTCCAGAAAGCTTCTGGGAGGAGCTTGGCTTGGCCTAGCCTGTAATTTGGGGGTTGCTGCTCCTTGGTTTATGCCGTGGGGGTTTTGTCTATCCTGGAGAACTGGCTCAGTGGCTCCGGCCTGGCTGATGACCGCGGTGAGTCCTCAGGGCATGGGTGGCACCAGCCCTGAGTGGTGCTGGGGCCTGGCAGAAGGTGCTGGGGGTCAGGGTGACACCCCACCCCACCCCTCTGCAGCACACTTGGTGCCACACAGCCAGTGCTGGCCGTGTCCCTTATCACCATCTGTCCCCAGTGTCACTCCTGTCCCTGGGGGGGCAGAGCTGCCCCAAAAATAAAAGAGTTTCTGCTTTCACACAGAGCCTGATCACGTCCTGCCTGTGGGGGGGCCATGGGAGGGGGGAATGGATGCTGAGCCTGAGCTGGTGGTCCCAAATCGCATCCAAAACCAAGGAGCTGAGCTGGGGGGGTCCCCATTGCACCCCTGTGCTGTGGGGCTGAGCTGGGGGATCCCAGTGTAATGGAGCTGAACTGGGGGTCCCCATGGCACATTCACACCATGGAGCTGAGCTGGGGGTCCCCATGGGACTGAGCTGGGGGTCCCCAGTGCTGTGGGGCTGAACTGGGGGTCCCCATGGGGCTGAACTGGGGGTCCCCTGAGCCATGGGGTCCCCATTGCACCCCAGTGTAATGGGGCTGAGCTGGGGGTCCCCATGGGACTGACATGGGGGCCCCAGTGCTGTGGGGCTGAACTGGGGGTCCCCATGGGACTGAGCTGGTGATCCCCAGTGCTGTGGGGCTGATCTGGGGGTCCCCTGAGCCATGGGTGCACCCCAGTGCTGTGGGGCTGATGTGGTGATCCCCTGAGCCATGGGGTCCCCATTGCACCCCAGTGCTGTGGGGCTGATCTGGGGATCCCCTGAGCCATGGGGTCCCCATTGCACCCCAGTGCTGTGGGGCTGATCTGGGGGTCCTCTGAGCCATGGGGTCCCCATTGCACCCCAGTGCTGTGGGGCTGATCTGGGGGTCCCCTGAGCCATGGGGTCCCCATTGCACCCCAGTGCTGTGGGGCTGATCTGGGGGTCCCCTGAGCCATGGGGTCCCCATTGCACCCCAGTGCTGTGGAGCTGATCTGGGGATCCTCTGAGCCATGGGGTCCCCAGTGCACCCCAGTGCTGTGGGGCTGAACTGGGGGTCCCCATGGCACACTCAGACCATGGGGGTGAGCTGGGGGACCCCAGTTTAATGGAGCTGATCTGGGGGTCCCCATGGGACTGAGCTGGGGGTCCCCAGTGCTGTGGGGCTGAACTGGGGGTCCCCATGGCACATTCACACCATGGGGCTGAGCTGGGGGTCCCCAGTTTAATGGAGCTGAGCTGGGGGTCCCCAGTGCTGTGGGGCTGAATTGGGGGTCCCCATGGCACACTCAGACCATGGGGGTGAGCTCAAGGTCCCCATGGGGGTGAGCTGGGGGACCCCAGTGCTGTGGGGCTGATCTGGGGGTCCTCTGAGCCATGGGTTCACCCCAGTGCTGTGGGGCTGATCTGGGGGTCCTCTGAGCCATGGGTTCACCCCAGTGCTGTGGGGCTGATCTGGGGGTCCCCTGAGCCACGGGTGCACCCCAGTGCTGTGGGGCTGATCTGGGGGTCCCCTGAGCCATGGGTGCACCCCAGTGCTGTGGGGCTGATCTGGGGGTCCCCTGAGCCATGGGTGCACCCCAGTGCTGTGGGGCTGATCTGGGGGTCCCCTGAGCCATGGGTGCACCCCAGTGCTGTGGGGCTGATCTGGGGGTCCCCTGAGCCATGGGGTCCCCATTGCTGTGGGGCTGATCTGGGGGTCCTCTGAGCCATGGGGTCCCCATTGCACCCCAGTTCTGTGGAGCTGATCTGGGGGTCCCCTGAGCCATGGGTTCACCCCAGTGCTGTGGGGCCGAGTGCCTGCAGTGGGGACAGGCAGAATGGGGAGCCCCATCTGCCCCCCAGAACACCTCGGGAGGGAGCTGGGGTGACTCCCCCTTCCCTGCACCCCTCCAGAGGGGCTCCAGGGTGGAGCAAAGCTGCTGCCCCTTGCCGGGGGGGGCCGTGGAGGAAGGATCAGACATCACTTAAACCCTCCCGTCTGTCACCGCCACACTCGGCTCCCGGGAGGAAGACGAGGAGGAGGAGGAGGAGGAGGAGGAGGAGGAGGAGGGGGACATGAATGCCACCAGCGAGGACACTGCGGTGAGCGAGGCCGCCCAGATCGCCGTGGTCCTGGTGCTCGGCCTCGCCGTCACCTTCGCCATCCTCTTCCTCGGCTGCAACCTGCTCCTGCAGGCCGAGAGCCTGGCAGCGCCCGCGGCGCAGGGGGAGCGGCGCCCGTCCGAGGCTGACGGTGCCACCGAGGGCACGTAGGGACCGGCTGGAGCCTCACGGATGGACAGACGGACGGCCGGGGTGTGGATGGACAGACGGCCGGCCGGGTGTGGATGGACAGACGGACGGCCGGGTGTGGATGGACAGATGGACGGCCGGGTGTGGATGGACAGCTGTGTCCTTGCTTGTAGCACCTCTGAAGGTGTGGGACGGCGCTTGTGTGGGTGGAAGTCACAGAGCTTGTGTAGGGACTGAGCAGTGAGCCCAATGGATGGACAGATGGATGGATGGACAGATGGACACAGACCAACATGGATACACATGGTGGGGTAGTAGCATCCTTGGCTGCAGCATCTCCAGTGACCCTCGGGAACAGAGTGGGATGCACACTGGGTACCTGCCCTGAGCGGCAGATGGATGGATGGATGGATGGACAGATGGACACAGACCAACATGGATAGACATGGCCGGGCAGCAGCGTCCTTGGCTGCAGCATCTGCAGTGACCCTCGGGAACAGAGCGGGACATGCACTGGGAACCTGCCCTGAGCAGCAGATGGATGGATGGATGGATGGATGGACAGATGGACACAAATCAATACAGGTGGACACGGCCGGGCAGCAGCGTCCTTGGCTGCAGCATCTCCAGTGACCGTCAGGAACAGAGTGAGATGTGCAACTGGGATCCTGCCCTGAGCGGCAGATGGACAGAGGGACAGATGGACGGCCGGGTGTGGATGGACAGATGGACGGCCGGGCGTGGATGGACAGCTGGGTCCTTGCTTGTAGCACCTCTGAAGGCGTGGGACGGCGCTTGTGTGGGTGGATGTCACCGAGCTTGTGTAGGGACTGGGCAGTGAGCCCGATGGATGGATGGATGGATGGACAGATGGACACAGACCAACATGGATAGACATGGCCGGGGCAGCAGCGTCCTTGGCTGCAGCATCTGCAGTGACCCTCGGGAACAGAGTGGGACGTGCACTGGGAACCTGCCCTGAGCGGCAGATGGACAGAGGGACAGATGGACGGCCGGGTGTGGATGGACAGACGGACGGCCGGGTGTGGATGGACAGCTGTGTCCTTGCTTGTAGCACCTCTGAAGGCGTGGGACGGCGCTTGTGTGGGTGGATGTCACCGAGCTCGTGTAGGGAATGGGCAGTGAGCCCAATGGATGGATGGACAGATGGACACGGCCAGGCAGCAGCGTCCTTGGCTTCAGCATCTCCAGTGACCCTCGGGAACAGAGTGGGATGTGCAACTGGGATCCTGCCCTGAGCAGCAGAGGGACAGAGGGACGGCTGGGTGTGGATGGACAGATGGATGGCCAGGTGTGGATGGACAGATGGACAGCCGGGTGTGGATGGACAGCTGTGTCCTTGCTTGTAGCACCTCTGAAGGCGTGGGACGGCGCTTGTGTGGGTGGATGTCACCGAGCTCGTGTAGGGAATGGGCAGTGAGCCCAATGGATGGACGGATGGATGGATGGACAGATGGACACAAATCAATACAGATGGACACGGCCGGGCAGCAGCGTCCTTGGCTGCAGCATCTCCAGTGACCGTGAGGAACACAGTGGGATGTGCAACTGGGATCCTGCCCTGAGCAGCAGATGGATGGATGGATGGATGGATGGATGGACAGATGGACACGAACCAGCACGGATGGACATGGCCGGGCAGCAGCATCCGTGCCTGCAGCATCTGCAGTGACCCTCGGGAACAGAGTGGGATGTGCAACTGGGATCCTGCCCTGAGTGCTGGAGTCTTGGGTGCCTGGATGTCACTGAGGGCAGGTGGGACCTGCCTAAGCCTGGTGGATGGATGGATGGATGGATGGATGGATGGATGGATGGATGGATGGATGGATGGATGGACACAGCCAGACAGCAGCATCTTTGCCCACAGCATCTCCGAGGGTCCCCCAGGACGGAGCAGGGGCTTTGTGTGGGTGGATTAAAAGGTCCCAGGTCAGCGGCGGTGCTGGGGGGGAGCCGAGGCCGGGCCAGATCCCACCCTGGGTGTGGCAGTGCTGGTAATCCCCCCAAGAGGATTAGAGAAAACTTTTATTCCCTGTTTCAGGGCTAATCCCTGGGCTGGTGGGGCTCAGCAAGGGAGGCCAGGCCCTCGTGCTGCTGCTGAGGGTCTGGGGTCACATCTGCCCCTCCCAGCCCCCCCCATGGCCACCCCCACAAGCCCTTTTTGCCATCCTGCCTCTCCAATCCTTTGGGGCCTCATCCTGCTCCCCCTGCAGCCCCTCCCAGCCTCCAATCTGTTCCCAGTCCCCCATAGCCACCAAAAAATGGGGTGAACTGGGACCACCCCACACTGGAATGGGGCTCCCAATTCCTCCCCAAAGCAGGTTCCCCCCCTCTCCTTAATCCCACAGCTTTAATAACAGCACTGCAAAGCTCTGCCAAATGTTTCTGGTCCCTGCACATCTCTGTGGCCCCTCCCTGCCACCCCCCCCAGACACAGAACCACAGCCTGGGGATGCTCCCCAAATTCCTGGGCTGCCTTTGTGTCCCCACCACATTCCCCCAAATCAGGCGCCGGCCATGTAAAAGACTCCATATATTTCACATGTACAAAAAGTCACTGTGGGAGGGGGAAAAGGGCAGGGGGGGTCCTGGGGTGGGGGGCACCATCCTGCCCCTCTCCCAGTGCCCCCTTCCCCCCAGCCTGGCTTTGGTCCCTTTTTGGTTTTTTTGGCACTTAGTGTTCACATCAGTGGTCAAAGTGTCGAGCGCGGGGTGGAGGGGTCCCTCTGCTCCCTGTAGTGGGGCTGGGGGCTCTGGGGGCTCTGAGCCCCCCCACCAGGGACAAGGGGACCCTGACAGGGAGGGGAGCACCCCACGGGTCAGCTCCTGATGCTGGGGCTCCGCCACAGATGGATTTGGCCTCTGCCTGGGGTGGGCAGGGGGTGCAGGGTCTCCCCGGGCGCAGGGATGTCACCCGTGTGAATGGTGGCACATTTTGGTCCTGTTCCACGTGGTGTCAGGGCAGGAGGGAGCCTCACGGGGCACTTGGGGGGCAGAGGGGGGTGAGCAGGGGCTGAGGCAGCCCCAGTCCTCCCCTGCCCCCCGGGTTGGGCTCCTTTGCCTTGCTGAGCTACAGGCGGATCCACCTCCGGGCTGTGGGATGGAAGGGACAGTCAGGGACAGAGCCAGGGACGCCTGGCCTGGCCTGAGGGGGTGCCCAGGTGACCCCCCCAGAGTACAGGCACCACGGGCTGAGTCGTCCAGGCACTGGCCTAGGACCCAGTAACGCACTGGGATCCCCACTCTGGGCTCCAGCAGGGCACTGGGACCCTGCCCAGAACCCAGGAGTGCACTGGGACCTTGTCCTGGGACCCAGTAATGCACTGGGATCCCCACTCTGGGCTCCAGCAGGGCACTGGGACCCTACCCTGGCAACCAGTCTTGCACTGGGACCCTACCCTGGCATCCAGTCTTGCACTGGGACCCTGCCCAGAACCCAGGAGTGCACTGGGACCTTGTCCTGGGACCCAGTAATGCACTGGGATACCAGTGTGGGATCCAGTACTGTGGTGGGATCCCACCTTGAGACCCAGTAGTGCACTGGGACACCAGCCTGGCATCCAGGAGTGCACTGGGACCTTGTCCTGGGATCCAGGAGTGCACTGGGACCTTGTCCTGGGATCCAGTAATGCACTGGGATACCAGCCTGGGATCCAGTTTTGCACTGGGACCTTGTCCTGGGATCCAGTAATGCACTGGGATAACAGCCTGGGATCCAGTTTTGCACTGGGACCTTGTCCTGGGATCCAGTAGTGCACTGGGATACCAGCCTGGCATCCAGTCTTGCACTGGGACCCTGCCTTGGGATCCAGTCTTGCCCTGGGATCATGCCCAGAACCCAGGAGTGCACTGGGATACCAGCCTGGGATCCAGTACTGTG
This sequence comes from Calcarius lapponicus, assembly GCA_039654755.1. Taxonomy (NCBI): domain Eukaryota; kingdom Metazoa; phylum Chordata; class Aves; order Passeriformes; family Fringillidae; genus Calcarius; species Calcarius lapponicus. The sequence continues at coordinate 35,104 of JBBFKN010000139.1, forward strand.
CTGGGATCCCATCTTGAGACCCAGTAGCGCCCTGGGATCCAGTGGCCCCACTCTGGGATCCAGTATTGCAGTAGGATCTGTGCTGGAGTCCAGCCTTGCTTCAGGATCTGGTGCTGGGATCCTGTGTCGGGGACCCAGCCTTGCTGGAATCTGTGCTGGAATCCAGCCTTACATGAGGATCCAGTGCTGGGATCTCGTGCTGGAATCCAACCTTGCGCCAGGATCCTGGACTGGAATCCTGTGCCAGGACTCCATGCTGGGTAGCAACATTTCGCTGGGATCCAGTGCCAGGAGCTGGCCTTCCACCCAGATCCAGCCTTATGCTGGGATCCTGTGCTGGGATCCAGCCTCGAACTGGGATCCTGTGCTGGGATCCTGTGCTGGGATCCTGCCTCGAACTGGGATCCTGTGCTGAGACTCTGCCTTGCACCAGGATCCTGTGCTGGGATCCTATGCTGGGATCCTATGCTGGGATCCTGTACTGGGATCCAGCCTTGAACTGGGATCTTGTGTTGGGATCCAGCTTTGTGTTGGGATCCTGTGCTGGGATCCTGTGCTGGAATCTAACCTTGCACTGGGATCTTGTGCTGGGATCCAGCTCTGAGTTGGAATCCTGTGCTGGGATCCTGTGCTGGAATCTAACCTTGCACTGGGATCTTGTGCTGGGATCCAGTGCTGGGATCCAGCCTTGCTCTGGGATCCAGCTCTGAGTTGGAATCCTGTGCTGGGATCCAGCTCTGAGTTGGAATCCTGTGCTGGGATCCAGCCTTGCACCAGAATCCTGTGTTGGGATCCTGTGCTGGAATCTAACCTTGCACTGGGATCTTGTGCTGGGATCCTGTGCTGGAATCCAGCCTTGCTCTGGGATCCTGTGCTGGGATCCTGCCTTGCACCAGAATCCTGTGTTGGGATCCTGTGCTGGAATCTAACCTTGCACTGGGATCTTGTGCTGGGATCCAGTGCTGGGATTCAGCCTTGCACTGGGATCCTGTGCTGGGATTCTGCCTTGCACTGGGATCCAGCACTGGGATCCAGCACTGGGATCCTGTGCTGGGATCCAGCACTGGGATCCAGCCTTGCATTAAGATCCTGCCCCAATCCCAAGGCCTGGGGCACACCAGACACCCTGGGGTGACAACATGCAGGGACGAGGGGGGCGTGCAGAAGGGGGCATGCAGGGGTCAGGGGGAACCCAGGGGGGATCCAGGTGGGATCCAGGGGGGATCCAGGCATGCAGGTGGTACCTGGGCTCTCAACAGCTGGACTCGTCGTGGTGGGACGGGTCGCAGAAGAAGCGGGAGCCCCGCTTGGCCGTGCGGGCAGTGAAGGGGACGCTCTTCAGCGCTGCGGGGGGGACGGGCAGGGGACGGGGGGGACAGGGACACGTCAGCCCCCGTGGCTGGCAGGGCCAGGGCAGGGGGGCCAGGGGCCGAGGGGGGCCGTACCTGTGATGATGTCCTCGATGGTGCCGTCCTTGCCCTCGTACATGGGTCGGTGGTCCTTGGCCTGGCGCCGCCGCAGCTCCGCGATCAGCTCCTGCTGCTGCCACTTGTTCCTCTGTGAGGGGGCACGGGGGGGTCCAGGTGAGGGACACAGGGGTCCCTTCTGTGCCCCTTACTCCCCAGCCTACCCCATGGCTGCCCCCACTAACCTTCTCCTGCTTTTTAGCCTCCTGTGCCAGCAGCTTCTCCCGCATCACCTCCTCCTGCTTCTTGCGCGTCTCGTTTTCCTGCTCCGCGTCCTGCCGGGGCACACAGGTGGGGAGGGGTCAGCTTTCCCCAACCATGGTGCCACTCACCTGCAGGGTACCCCCTCCTGGCCCCACCTCACCTTGTAGGAGTGGATGAAGCGGACAAAAACTGGGAAGAAGACAGACGGGGGGGGTGGTCTTGGGGCTCTCACCGAAATACCGCACCACGGTGTTGTAGGCGTCCTGGCACAGGAGCAGGGGTCAGGCAGGGCAGTGCCCGGCACAGGGGGAAGGGCAAGGCATGGTGGGCACCACGGGTGGGCAGAGCAGGGCAGGAGAGCACGAGGAGTGTGCAGAGCAAGGTGTGTGCAACAAGGAATGCACACAGAGAATGCAAAGGAAGGCAGGAGTGCACGAGGAGTGTGCCAGAGCAAGGTGTGGATGACCAGATGTGCACGAGAAGTTCGCAGAGCCAGGAGCAGAACCAGATGTGCATGAGAAGTTTGCAAGACAAGGTGTGGATGATCAGGTGTGCAAAAGGACCATTCAAGACAAGGTGTGGATGACAAAGAATGACACAGAACATGCAGAGGAAAACAGGAGTGCAAAAGGAGCATGCAGAGCAAGGTGTGGCTGACCAGGTGTGCACAAGGAGCATGCAGAGCATGGTGTGGCTGACCAGGTGTGCACAAGGACCACATAAGATAAGGTGTGGATGACCAGATGTGCACAAGAACCATGCAAGATAAGGTGTGGGTGATGAAGAATGACATGGAGCATGCAGAGGAAAGCAGGGGTGCAAGAAGAGCGTGCAGAGCGAGGTGTGGCTGACCAGATGTGCACAAGGACCGTGCAGAGCAAGGTGTGGGTGACCAGGTGTGCAGAAGGATCGTGCAAGACAAGGTGTGGATGACAAAGAATGACACAGAGAATGCAGAGGGAATCAGAGGTGCAAAGAGGAGCAAGGTGTGGATGACCAGATGTGCACGAAGTGTGGATGAAGAATGACGTGGAGCATGCAGAGGAAAGCAGGGGTGCAAGAAGAGCATGCAGAGCGAGGTGTGGCTGACCAGCTGTGCACGAGGAGTTTGCAGAGCCAGGAGCAGAACCAGATGTGCACGAGGACCATACAAGACAAGGTGTGGCTGACCAGCTGTGCACGAGGAGTTTGCAGAGCCAGGAGCAGAACCAGATGTGCACGAGGACCGTGCAAGACAAGGTGTGGCTGACCAGCTGTGCACGAGGAGTTTGCAGAGCAGGCTGTGGCCCAGCAGCTGTGCCCGTGGCCGGTGCCAGGCCGGGCGTGAGCCGCCCTCACCTCGGCCGTGCGCGCGTCGCGCTGCAGCCGCTCCAGCTGCCCCTCGCTGCCGCCCAGGAAGCCGCGCAGCACGGCGCTCTCGTGCTGCCCGCACTCCCGCCGCAGCAGCTCCATGCCCCGGCCCAGCTCCTTCACATCCAGCAGCACGTTCTCCAGGGACACTGCAGGTCAGTGTAGGGGGATAAAATATGGGTAAATGAAGGTGGTGTAGAATGTAATCTTATCCCCTAAAGAGTTGCAGCTGGACCAATTACTAAAGATTAGGAGCAAGCCTGATGTTAACAGGCCACACCCATAGCCAATCAGAAGAGTGTTAAAAAATAGTGAATTGGTGGGATCTGAAGTCAGTTTGCTACTGCGAGGATAAGAGTCAGTGCCTAGAGGAGATGCCTACAAGAGAAACATCAAGGAGGTACAAAACTCTAGTAACATGGAACTCTTGCGCCATAATGACAACAAATGGTGACCCCGACGTGATTCGGGAGAAATGACCCCCATGGATTCGGGAGAAAGGACTCAAATACTAAACTATATAACCCCGTGGATTCAGGATGACCCCGTGGATTCGGGACTAAACTATATGGCCCCGTGGATTCGGGGAAACAGGATTCGACTATATAACCCCGTGGATTTGGGGAAAAGGATTTGAATATAAATTATTGGCAAAATATATTGATTGCAGCTATTAGTGTTTGTTAAATATGAGTATACAAGATTTTGAAGATAAGTACTTTGTAAACTGAGAAAAGCTGCAAAACTGAACCAACACTCAGAAATATGTATATATATTTGTACTGCAATATGTTGTCTGAACATCTGTATAACTATTGGTTCTGAATGAAATATATGAATTTGTCATAATGTTAATTTGTTTGAATATGTACTTCTAGAAATGCTGCAACTCTGTAATTAAAAGAAAAAGGGGAAATTGTAGGGGGATACGGTATGGGTAAATGAAGATGGTATAGAATGTAATCTTATCCCCTAAAGAGTTGCAGCTGAACCAATTACTAATTACTCCCAATTACTAAAAGATTAGGACAGCAAGGTGGGGCCATGGGTTAGGTTGAGGGGCACCTGCTGCAGCTTTCTCCACAAAGTGCAGCTCCTGCCAGAAAGTCGCCAGCTCCGGGTACTTCTCCCGCACCGTCAGCGCGATGAAGTGCAGCAATGTCATCTTCCTGTCGGTTGACTTGGTGTCCAGGAGCTGCAGGAGGATTTGGGGAGAGGGTCAGTGCTGTGGGATGGGACCCTCGGGGTCCCAGGGAGCCGGGGAGGGGCTGCCCACCAGGTCCAGGCTCTGCAATTTGAAGCCGTAGACTGCGCCGCGTTTGCTGCTGTTCATGTAATTGCCCAGCGCCAAGATGATCTGCAGGGGCAAAGCAGCAGGATTGGAGGGTCAGGGGGGAGTGAGACCCCCCACAGGATCCCCCTCACCCAGCTACAGTCAGGCTGGATGAAGGACCCCCACCCAGCCCATCCTCACATCCCCACCTCCAACATGTGCTTCAACTTCTGCGACGACTTCACAGAGGCCGAGGCCGCGATGATGGCGTTGAGCTGCTGCAGGGGGACAGCACAGGGGGGCTCAGCTGGGGTTCGGGGTGCAGCAGCTCCTGTACCCCCCTCCCCAGCTCCGTACCGGCGTCAGCATCTGGACGTTTTCGGCGAAGTTGCCGAGGAAGGCCATGATGGCCATGCGCTGGGGCAGCCTCTCCACCTTGCTGAACTGCAGCATGAAGCGATCCTCGTCCGCCAGCTCCTCCAGCGGCTTCCGCTCGCGCTCGTACTGCCTCAGCGCCTTGGCCTCCGCCTCCGTGGGCAGGAACCGCATCAGGCACTCCACAAAATCCACCGGCAGCGTCGCCAGGTCGAACCTGCCCCAGCACCGCAGCGTTGGGGAGCAGCTCCCCGTGGTGACCGGTTTGGATCCCAGCCTGGTTCCCTTTTTGGGCACTCTGAAGCACAGCCAGAGCCCCTGCACCCTGCCTGGACCTCTGTACCCCACCTGGACCTCCTGAACCTCAAGCAGACCATGTGCACCCCAACCAAGCCCTCTGCACCCCAACAAACCCCTCTGCATTCTAAATAGTCTTTCTGTACCCTGTCTGGCAATCCTGAACCTCAATCAGACCATGTGCACCCCAGCCAAGCCCTCTGCACCCCAACAAACCCCTCTGCATTCTAGACAGTCTCTCTGTACCTCACCTGGACCTCCTGAACCTCAAACAGATCACGTGCACCCCAGCCAAGCCCTCTGCACCCCAACAAGCCCCTCTGCATTCTAAATAGTCTTTCTGTACCCTGTCTGGCAATCCTGAACCTCAGTCAGACCATGTGCAGCCCAGCCAAGTCCTCTGCACCCCAAAAAGCTTTTCTGCACCTTACCTGGCTCTCCTGTTGATCCCCCTCCCCCTGGCCAGACCCCCTGCACCCCAACCAACCCCCTTTGGACCCCGTTTCCCCCCTGCACCCCATTCCTGACCCTCCCTGCCCCATTCCTGCCCCCCCAGTGCAGCCCATACGTGTGGATGGCCCGGCAGATCTCGTCGGCGCTGCGGCCGGCCTTGCGCAGGGTGATGGCCAAGTTCTTGGCACGGTTGGCCTCCAGCAGGGTCACCTTGGTGGCCACTTTCTGCGCCGCCTTGCTCTTGGCACACACCAGGTCCAGCGCCGGGCCCTGCGCCTTGGTCTTGAACAGCTCCTCGAAGCGCTCCAGGTCCAGGTCCTGGGGGCATCAGGGGGGTCAGAATTGGGGCTGGGGGTGCTCACGTGGAGAGGAGGACTCCATAATATCAGAGGGTTAATTAATTACTTCATTATACTATATTATTATATTCCTATTATACTATATTCTATACTATATTGCTATTATTATACTCTATTACATTTATTCTATACTATATTATTCTGTACTATATTACTATATTACATACTATATATTAGTATATTATACACTATGTTTCTATACTCTATTACATATTATAATATATGATATACAATATTCTATACTATATTACAGTATATTATTCCATATTATATTACTATTATACCATATTCTATACTCTATTACTATTATTATACTATATTCTATTATTCTATACTATATTACTAAATGATATACTATATATATTAGTATATTACATGCCATAATACTATACTATATTTAATATTGTAATATACTATATTGTAGTATATTCCATGCTATATTACAGGATATTATTCTATACTATATTACTATATTGCTATATTATTCTATACTATATATATTAGTATATTTAATACTATATATTATATTTCTGTACTATATTACATATTATAATATACTGTATTATAGTATATTCTATACTATATTACAGTATATTATTCTATACTATTATACTATATTCTATAGTATATTACTATTATTACACTATATATATTACTATATATAATATATATTAGCATATGATATACTATATTATTATATATCTACTACATATATATTAGTATATTATATACTATATTACTATACTATATTACATATTGTAATATGCTATATTATAGTATATTCTATACTATATTACAGGATATAATTTTATATTATATTACTACATGCAAACTGAATCTGCCCAGCACTCAACTGCACTGCACAGAATCTCGTGACTGTCAGCTGACATTCCTGACACACACACAGGGATTCAATTGATCAATTAATCAAATTGACCAGAATAATTGATCAAATAACCAGAATCCAGCCACCAATTCCCTTCAGGTAAACAATCCTCCACAACGCACCCTACTCGTGAACAACAAGAGGTGCAGCAATTGAGATAAGAATTGTTTTTTCCTTTCTCTGAGCTTCAGAGAATGTGAATCCCAGAAATATCCTTGGGAAGCTGTGCCTCGCTTTTTCTCTGTGATGAGAAATGTGGCTCCAGAGGGGTCCTGGGCTCACCTCCAGCACCCTCTCATCATCCAGCTCGCTGAACACCGTCCCGCTGATCTGGCTGGGCTTCAGCGCTGTCCAGTTGAACACAGGCAGCCGGAACTTGGTCTTGATGGGCTTCTTGATCCGGATGGCTGCCAGCGGGGTGGGAGCCAGCTCAGCACCCCCAGGGCACGGGGACATGTCCTGTGCCCACCCTGAGCCACCTGAGCCTGGTGTCATCAACCCTGATCCCCGTGCTGGGTGTTCCTTGGGGATTGCAAGCCCAGCACCCTGGTGTTTGCGACCTGTCCCTTGTCCCTGTCCCCACAGTCCCTACACCATCACTGTCCCCATGGTCCCTACACCATCCCTGTCCCTTGTCCCTGTCCCCACAGTCCCTACACCATCCCTGTCCCCATGGTTCCCACATCCTAACCCTAACCCTAACCCTTGTCCCTGTCCCCACAGTTCCTCTGTCCTCCCTGTCCACACAGTCCCTACACCATCCCTGTCCCTGCCCTGTCCCTGTCCCCACACCCTCCCTGTCCCCTGTCCCTGCACTGTCCCACTCCCCATATCTTCCCTGTTCCCACTCCCCACACCCTCCCTGTTCCCTGTCCCTGTCCCCCCTGTCCCTGCCCTGTCCCTGTCCCCACACCCTCCCTGTCCCCTGTCCCTGCACTGTCCCACTCCCCATATCTTCCCTGTTCCCAGTCCCCACACCCTCCCTGTTCCCACTGTCCCTGTCCCCACTGTCCCTGCACTGTCCCTGTCCCCATGTCCTCCCCTGTCCCCATTGTCCCTGCACTGTCCCAGTTCCCACACCCTCCCTGTCCCCTGTCCCAGTCCCCACGTCCTCCCTGTCCCCTGTCCCTGTCCCAGTCCCCAGCCCGTGGTCCCCCCTCATCCCCACGTACCTGAGAGCCCCACGGTGAGGGCGATGGAGGGCGAAGCCCCGGGCAGCGGCGGGGCCGGGGGACACTTCCCTGCGGAGCCATCAGAGGAGGGGGTGAGACCCCAATTCTGGGGACCACCCAGCCCAGCACCAGGGACATCCCTGCCTGGCACCCCTCCCACCCCTGGGGACACCCAGCTCTGAGCTGCCCCAGCTTTGGGTGCCCCTTCCTCCTCCTCCTCCTCCTCCTCCTCACCTGGGAGCGGGGGCGCGGGGGGCGGCAGCGGGGGAGGCGGAGGGGGCGGCGGGGGGGGCGCGGCTTCCACGGGGGGCAGGACCGGGGGTCTCAGGGTCTCCTCCGAGGGCTCGGGCGGCGGAGGGGGCGGCTCGGCCCCGCTGGGAAGCGGGGGCGGCTCGGAGCCGTAGTGCCGCCGGAAAGCCTCGTCCTTCTCCTTGATCATCCTGCGCAGCGTGTGCACCTGGTGGCTCGTGTGCTCGTAGGTCTCCTGGGGACAGCGAGGGTCAGACCGGGGTGGGGGGGGATTGGGACCCTTCCCCACTCCCTACACCCCCTATGGTGTCCCCCCCAGCACACCTTGACCACCTCCAGCTCCTTCTCTCGCTGCAGCAGCTGCTTCTCCAGCTCTGCCACCCGCATCATGTTCTCGTTCTCCAGGTCCAGCAGCTTCTCCGTTAGCTGGGGAGAGGGACACGGCTGTGACAGCAGCTCGGGGACACCTCTGCTGTCACCTCTGACCTCCCTGCGACCCAGCAAGGAACAACCCCGCATCCCCCCGTGCTCACATACGTGGGACAGGTGCTCCTCCAGCTCCTCCACCTTCTCCAGGGCCACATTCTTGGTCTCAGCATCCTCCAGCAGCCCCCCGACATCGAAGACGTTGTCCAGGTACGCCTGGATCTGCACCTGCAGCTTCTCACTCTCCGTGTGCCTCGACTTCTATGGGCACAAAGGCACCATCAAGGATGGGAGGGCCCCCCAATTCAGGGTTCCCCTGACCCTCGACCCCCCCCATACCTGCAGGAACTCCTCCAGCCCCAGTTTGGTGAACTCGTACTGGAGGTGGACGCGGAAGTTCATGTCCTCCACCGAGTGCACCACGATGTTGATGAACTGCATGCAGGCCACCTGCAAACAGGGCTGGTGTCACCAGGTGTTGCGGTGTCATGGAACAGCCTGTCCATCCTGGTTCTTTCCCCAGTTGTGCCAACAGCCTCTCCCTTCCCCTCCCCTTGCCCCTTGCTGAGTGCTGTCCGTCAGTCCTGGCATTCCAGAAAGGGCATTGAGTGATTGGTGAAGTTCAAAAGATGCCTCTCAGCCCTGGGGGACATTGGGCCATCCAGGTGTCATTTGTCCCCTGAGACTCCCCCTCCTGTACCTGCTTGGTGGCTCCCTACCCCTTCCCTGCCCCTCTCCCTGGGGTTAAAAGGAACAACAACCACGGGCTCAGGGAGTTCTGTTGGAGCTGCTGCTGGATTCAGAGGCCTGTGGGCCAGAATAAAGCTCTGGATCCAAACCCTCCAGCAAAACCGACTCTTTTTCCTTCACCTCGCCTAAAGCCTTTCTGCCAGAGGTAAACCTGAGCTCCTGCATGCATGGAATTGTCTCTAGTGCCCAGCTGCAATATCCAGCCAAAGGTGTCTCTGGGGTGAAACCACCACACATCCATCCAGCCAAAAGTCTCTGAGGTGAAACCACCAGCTGTATTGGTATTTCATTCCAATATCTTGGCGCCCAACGTGGGGCAGCTCCATCCTGGGGATGGATCACTCAGGGAAGAGACCCCTGAGGTGGCACCCTCACTTTTGTGGCAATATCCAGCTGGCCAAAGGTGTCTCTGGGGTGAAACACCACACACCCAGCCAGCCAAAAGTCCCTGAGGTGAAACCACCAGCTCTATTGGTATTTCATTCCAATATCTTGGCGCCCAACGTGGGGCAGCTCCATCCTGGGGATGGATCACTCAGGGAAGTGACCCCTGAGGTGGCACCCTCACTGCTGCAATATCCAGCCAGCCAAAGGTGTCTCTGGGGTGAAACACCACACATCCATCCAGCCAAGTCTCTGAGGTGAAACCACCAGCTATATTGGTATTTTATTCCAATAAATTGGCGCCCAACGTGGGGCAGCTCCATCCTGGGGATGGATCACTCAGGGAAGCGACCCCTGAGGTGGCACCCTCACTGCTGCTGCAATATCCAACCAGCCAAAGGTGTCTCTGGGGTGAAACACCACACATCCATCCAGCCAAAAGTCTCTGAGGTGAAACCACCAGCTGTATTGGTATTTCATTCCAATAAATTGGCGCCCAACGTGCGGCAGCTCCATCCTGGGGATGGATCACTCAGGAAAGAGACCCCTGAGGTGGCACCCTCACTTTTGCTGCAATATCCAGCTGGCCAAAGGTGTCTCTGAGGTGAAACCACCACAGCTGCCACCTTTGGTCAAGCAGCAAGGGCCAGACGAGCCCAGGCACATTCCATCCAGCAATATTGGGATTTAATTCCAATATCTTGGCGCCCAACGTGGGGCAGCTCCATCCTGGGGATGGATCAGTCAGGGAAGAGAGCCCTGAGGTGGCACCCTCGCTGCTGCTGCAATATCCAGCCGGCCAAAGGTGTCTCTGAGGTGAAACACCACACACCCATCTAGCCAAAAGTCTCTGAGGTGAAACCACCAGCTATATTGGGATTTCATTCCAATATCTTGGCGCCCAACATGGGGCAGCTCCATCCTGGGGATGGATCAGTCAGGAAAGTGACCCCTGAGGTGGCACCCTCACTTTTGTGGCAATATTCAGCCAGCCAAAAGTGTCTCTGGGGTGAAACACCACACACCCAGCCAGCCAGAAGTCTCTGAGGTGAAACCACCAGCTGTATTGGTATTTCATTCCAATATCTTGGCGCCCAACGTGGGGCAGCTCCATCCTGGGGATGGATCACTCAGGGAGGAGACCCCTGAGGTGGCACCCTCACTTCTGCTGCAACATCCAGCCAGCCAAAGGTGTCCTCTGAGGTAAAACCACCACAGCTGCCAAGTTTTGGTCAAGCAGCAAGGGGCCAGACGAGCCCCAGGCACGTTCCATCTGGCAATATTGGGATTTAATTCCAATATCTTGGCACCCAACGTGCGGCAGGCTCCATCCTGGGGATGGATCACTCAGGGAAGAGACCCCGAGGTGGCACCCTCACTGCTGCTGCAATATCCAGCTGGCCAAAGGTGTCCTCTGGGGTGGAAACACCACACACCCAGCCAGCCAAAAGTCCCTGAGGTGAAACCACCAGCTGTATTGTATTTCATTCCAATAAATTGGCGCCCAACGTGCGGCAGCGCCATCCTGGGGATGGATCACTCAGGGAAGAGACCCCTGAGGTGGCACCCTCACTTCTGCTGCAATATCCAGCCAGCCAAAGGTGTCTCAGGGGTGAAACCACCACAGCTGCCAAGTTTGGTCAAGCAGCAAGGGCCAGATGAGCCCAGGCACATTCCATCTGGCCAATATTGGGATTTAATTCCAATAACCAAGAGTCCTCCATGCCCCCCAGAGAGCCTCCCCCTGGCCCAGGACGGGGTGTCCCACCATGAAGTCGATGCTGCTGTCCTCGTTGCGGAAGTATTCCATCAGCCCGCTCCGAAGCGGTGCTTCTCCTTGCACACCTGGGCGGGCAGAAACGGGGTTCACCCCCAGCCAGGGACCCTCCTCCCATCTCCTGGACTCCACTTCCCGCATCCCAGTCTGGTCCTGGTGCTCCCAGACCCCCTCCCATTCCTCGTCTTCCCTGATCCCCCCATCACCTGCACTCCGGATTCCCCTTCCCAGCCTGGTCCTGGGGACTCTGGTGCTCCCATCCCAACGTTCTCTTGGGGTTTCTCCCATCCAGATTGCTCCTGGGGACCCCTGGTGCCCCCATCCCAATGTTCTCTTGGGGTTTCTCCCATCCCAGATTGCTCCTGGGGACCCTGGTGCTCCCATCCCACCCTTCTCTTGGGGTTTCTCCCCATCCCAGATTGCTTCCTGGTGCCCCATCCCAGCTTTCTCTTGGGTTTTCCTTCATCCCACATTGCTCCTGGAGACCTTGGTCCCCCATCCCACCCTTCTCCTGGGGTTTCCCTCTATCCCAGATTGTTTCTGGGGTCCCCAGTTCCTCCATTCCCAAGGTCCTGCTCCCCAATCCAGCCTAATTCTGGTGCCCCCCCATTCCCCCCATCCCAACTCAATTCCTGTCTCCCTCCATCTCCCCATCCCAACCTGGTCCTGTCTCCTTCCATTTCCCCTCATCCCAGACTGGTCCTGATGCCCCCATCTCAACCTTCTCTTGGGGTTTCCTTCATCCCACATTGCTCCTGGAGACCTTGGTCCCCCATCCCACCCTTCTCCTGGGGTTTCCTTCATCCCACATTGTCCTGGAGACCTTGGTCCCCCATCCCACCACCCTTTCTCCTGGGGTTTCCTCATCCCAGATTGCTCCTGGAGACCTTGGTCCCCCCCCATCCCACCCTTCTCCTGGGGTTTCCCTTCATCCCACATTGCTCCTGGAGACCTGTCCCCCATCCCACCCTTCTCCTGGGGTTTCCCTCATCCCAGATTGATTCTGGGGTCCCCAGTTCCTCCATTCCCGAGGTCCTGCTCCCCAGTCCCAGCCCTGATTCTGGTGCCCCCCCCATTCCCCCCATCCCCATCCTGGTCCTGTCTCCCCCCATTCCCCCATCCCAGCCCTGCTCCCACTCCCCTTTTACCTCCTTGAAGTTGTCAAAGGCCGCCAGGATGATCTCGTGGCCGCCCCTGACCAGGCACACCAGCAGCCAGCAGCTCCAGCACCAGCGCCTTCATCCTGCCCACAGCATCACCATCGGCTGTCACCATCACCATCGGTGTCCACCATCACCATCAGTGTCACCATCACCACCAGTGTCACCCCACCTGCCCAGCCTCCAGGACCCCCCACCCCAACCCTGCCAGACCTCCCCTCACCTCGGGTTCTTGTTGTTGAGGCTCAGGGCGATCTCGTTGACGGCGTGGGGGTGAGGACATGACCAGTTTGAAGCCGTAACTGTGGGCACGGAGAGCGAAAACCGGCGATCAAGCCGCGGCGGCAGCGGCGACCGCCGGCGTCCCCCACGGCGCGGTGACGGTACCTGGTAGTTCCATGATGGCCCCGAAGACACATGATGCAGAGGTGAACGTCGTCCTCTCTGGCTCACCAGGCGCGAGTTTTCAGTGCCCTGCGGCTCGGCAGCGTGCCATAGCTGCAGGACAGGGCACAACGGTGAGCGGGGGCTGGCACCACTTGGGGGGGACAGCCATGGGGGGGATTTCAGAGGGGCAACAGGCAGCCAGAAGGGCGACAGGAACAGAGCGAGCAGAGGCGGAGCAAAGGCGGGCATGAGGAGCAAAGGCGGGCAGGAGGAGCAAAGGCGGGCACGGGGAGCAAAGGCAGGCATGAGGAGCAAAGGCGGGCACGGGGAGCAAAGGCGGGCACAGGGCTGGCCCCGTTCAGCCGGTACTTACCGGGCGGGCGGCGAGGTGGGCACGGAGGGGACAGAGAGAGAGCACAGCCAGAGAGGGGCACCCCGGCCCTGGAAGCAGAAACGGGGGCCCGCATTACCCCCGGGGCACGGGGGCACAGCCAGAGGCAGGGTGAGCAGAGGACAGGCGGACAGGGAGACGGCGGTGGCAGTGCCAGGGCTGCGCGGGCACGAGAGGCAGAACAGGCTGCGGCACGCCTGCCACGCGTGGCACACCCACGGGCGAGGCCACAGCACTGCGTTTGTGCCATGCGGGTGATGCGTGTGGCACGGGACAGGGCGGTGAGTGGCACCATGGCAGGACAGGCACGGCACACTGGCACATAGCATGGCACCACAGCATGGCACACCACTATGGCACAGGGCACAGCACTCAGCAAGCAGCCAGAGGCCCTGCAGCAGGACGTACCCCCAGCACTTGGCATGGCACACACCATGGTACACTGGCACACAGCATGGCACACACCCATGGCATAGGGCACAGTGCCCAGCAAGCAGCCAGAGCCTTGCAGCAGGATGTAAACCCATGGTAGGACAGTGCTTGGCATGGCACACAGCATTGGCACCACCATGGCACAACACCATGGCACACAGCATGGCACACTCCATGGCACACTCCATGGCACACTGGCACACAGCGCGGCACAACAGGCGTGGCACAAACCATGGCACACAGCATGGCACCACAGCGTGGCACACTGGCACACAGGCATGGCACACTGGCACATACAGCATGGCACACTCCATGGCACACACCATGGCACACACCATGGCACACCACCCATGGCACACTGGCACACACAACCCGTGGCACACAGCATGGCACACAGTGTGGCACACTGGCACACACAGCGTGGCACACTGGCACACACCCATGGCACACTGGCACAGCGCCCAGCAAGCAGCCAGAGCCCTGCAGCAGGACGTACCCCCATGGCAGGACAGTGCCTGGCATGGCACACACCATGGCACACACCATGGCACACTGGCACACACCATGGCACACACCATGGCACACACCATGGCACACTGGCACACACCGTGGCACACACCATGGCACACACCATGGCACACTGGCACACACCATGGCACACTGGCACAGCGCCCAGCAAGCAGCCAGCGCCCTGCAGCAGTTCGTACCCCCATGGCAGGACGTCCCCCCCGGCGAGGGGCATCCCCCCGGGCCACGTACCGTAGGGCGCTCTGGCGGGCAGAGCGTGCCAGGCTGCTGCTGAAGGGGGCGGGCAGGGCGCTGGGGTGCTGCAGATCCTCGATGGACCTGCTCCAGGAGCGCAGCTTCTCCAGGGCCCCGTCCTCAGCGCCTTCCAGGCCCTCAAAATCCAACCTGGAGGGGGGCACAGGGCTTTGGCAGCGGGCACAAGGCTGTGGCAGGGGGCACAGGGCTGTGGCAGGGGGCACAGGGCTTTGGCAGGGGGCACAGGGCTCTGGCAGGGGGGCACAGGGCTCTGACAGCGGGCACACTGCTCTGGCAGGGGGGCACAGGGCTCTCTCAGGGGGCACAGTGCCCTGGCGGGGGGCACACGGCTCTGACAGGGGGCACACGAAGGGCACACAGCTTTGGCAGCGGGCACAGGCTCTAGCAGGGGACACAGGGCTGTGGCAGGGGGCACACTGCTCTGGCAGCGGGCACAGGGCTCTGGTGGGTGGCACAGAGCTTTGGCAGAGGGCACAGGGCTCTCTCAGGGGGCACAGTGCCCCTGGCAGGGGGCACAGGGCTCTAGCAGGGGACACAGGGCTGTGGCAGAGGGCACAGGGCTCTGGTGGGTGGCACAGGGCTCTGGCAGCGGGCACAGGGCTCTCTCAGGGGGCACAGTGCCCTGGCGGGGGGCACAGGGCGCTGGAGGAGGGCACACCCAGTTCTGGCAGCGGGCACACAGCTCTGGCATGGGGCACAGGGCTCTGGCAGCGGGCACAGTGCCCTGGCAGGGGGCACAGGGCTCTGGCAGGGGGCACAGGGCTCTGGTGGGTGGCACAGGGCCCTGGCAGGCGGGCAACGCAGGGCTCTGGCAGCGGGCACAGGGCTATGGCAGGGATTTCATGGCTCTGGCAGCGGGCCACACAGCTCTAGCAGGTGGCACAGGGCTCTGGTGGGTGGCACAGGGCCCTGGCACGGTGCACAGGGCTCTGGCAGCGGGCACAGGGCTATGGCAGGGATTTCATGGGCTCTGGCAGCGGGCCACACAGCTCTAGCAGGTGGCACAGGGCTCTGGTGGGTGGCACAGGGCCATGGCACGGTGCACAGGGCTCTGGCAGGCGGGCACAGGGCTCTGGTGGGTGGCACAGGGCCATGGCAGGGATTTCACGGCTCTGGCAGAGGGCACAGGGCTATGGCAGGGATTTCATGGCTCTGGCAGCGGGCACAGGGCTATGGCAGGGATTTCATGGCTCTGGCAGCGGGCACAGGGCCATGGCAGGGATTTCACGGCTCTGGCAGCGGGCACACGGCTCCAGCACAGATGCAAGCACTGCAGTAGGTGCCAGCTGGGCACCGCGGGGTGGGCAGAGGCGCGAGGGTGGCACAGAAACCTCCCAGAGCAGCCGGGGAGGCTCCGAAATCCCTCAGGGCTGATAAGGGACCCGGCGCTATCAGGGAGCTGCCACGGCCACCAGGAACTTCCAGACTCCCCAAAACCCCCCGGACCCCCCCCCTCCCCTGACCCAGAGACCCCCCCGGACCCCCCTCCCCTGACCCAGAGACCCCCCGGACCCCCCTCCCCTCACCCAGAGACCCCCCCGGACCCCCCCTCCCCTCACCCAGAGACCCCCAGACCCCACTCACATGACAGCGCACTGGGCGAAGGACAAATAATTCACCAGCACGGTCCCAGCCCCTTGTTCTCGTCATTGAGGAACTCCCGCACCCACCTGCGGCAACCGGGAACCCGTCAGGAAGCGGGGGACCCCCCCCAGACACACCCCCTCAAAACATGGGGACCCCCCCAGAACACCCCCCTCAAACACGGGGACCCCCCCAGAACAACCCACCTCAAACACGGGGACCCCCCCCAGAACACCCCCCCTCAAACAGGGGGGACCCGCCCCAAAACATCCCCCCACAAACATGGAGACCCCCCCAGAACACCCCCTCCAATAGGGGGACCCCCCCAGAACAGCCCCCTCAAACATGGGGAACCCCCAGAACACCCCCCTCAAACATGGGGACCCCCCGCAGAACACCCCTTCCGAACGGGGACCACCCCTCAAACACGGGGACCCCCCCAGAACACCACCTGACCCCCCCAGAACACCCCCTCAAACCCGGGGACCCCGCCTCAGAACACCCCCTCAAACATGGGGACCCCCCCCAGAACACCCCCTCCAATAGGGGGACCCCCCCAGAACAGCCCCCCCCTCAAACATGGGGATCCCCCCAGAACACCCCTTCCGACACGGGGACCCCCAGAAACATCCCCCTCCAATAGGGGGACCCCCCCAGAACACCCCCCTCAAACATGGGGACCCCCCCAGACACACCCCCTACAACACGGGGACCCCCAAGAACACCCCCCTCAAACATGGGGGACCCCTCAGAACAACCACCCTGACCCCCCCAGAATACCCCCTACAACAAAGGACCCCCCCCACAGAACACCCCCTTCCAACATGGGGACCCTCCAGAACAACCACCCTGACCCCCCCAGAACACCCCCTACAATACGGAGACCCCCCCAGGACACCACCCTCAAACATGGGGACCCCCAAGAACACACCCCCTCAAACATGGGGACCACCCCAGTACACCCCCCTCCAATAGGGGGGACCCCCCCCATAACACCCCCCTATAACACGGGGACCCCCAGAACACCACCCTGACCCCCCCAGAGCACCCCCTCCGGACACGGGGACCCCCCCAGAACACCCCCTCAAACAGGGGACCACCCCAGAACAGGCCCCTCCCAAAACGGGGGACCCCCCAGAACACCCCACTACAACCACGGGGACCCTTCAGAACACCCCCTCCAATAGGGGGGACCCCCCCAGAACCCCCACCCTGACCCCCCCAGAACACCCCCCTCCAAAACGGGGACCACCCCAGAACACCACCATGACCCCCCCCGAATACCCTCCTACAACACGGGGGACCCCACGGACACCCCCTCAAACATGGGGACCCCCAAGAACAACCCCCCTCCAATAGGGGGACCCCCCCCAGGACACCCCGTCCAATAGGGGGACCCCCCCAGAACACCCCCTCAAACACGGGGACACCCCCCCAGAACACCCCCTCAAACACGGGGACACCCCCCAGAACACCACCCTGACCCCCCCAGAATACCCCCTACAACAAAGGACCCCCCCAGGACACCCCCTCAAACACGGGGACCCCCCCAGAACACCACCCTGACCCCCCCAGAACACCCCCTACCAACAAAGGACCCCCCCAGAACACCCCCCTCCAACACGGGGACCCCCCCAGAACACCCCCTCCAATAGGGGGACCCCCCAGAACACCCCCCTACAACACGGGGACCCCCCCCAGAACACCCCCTACAACATGGGGACCACCCCCTACAACACGGGGACCCCCCCAGAACACCCCCCTAAAACACGGGGACCCCCCCAGAACACCACCCTGACCCCCCCAGAACAGCCCCCTCAAACACGGGGACCCCCAAGAACACCCCCTCCAATAGGGGGACCACCCCAGAATACCCCCTCCAATAGGGGGACCCCCCCAGAACACCCCCCTCAAACACGGGGACCCCCCAGAACACCACCCTGACCCCCCCAGAACACCCCCTACAATACGGGGACCACCCCAGAACACCACCCTGACCCCCCCAGAACACCCCCTCAAACACGGGGACCCCCCCAGAATACCCTCCTACAACACGGGGACCCCCCAGAACAGCCCCTACAACACGGGGACCCCCCAGAACACCACCCTGACCCCCCCAGAATACCCCCCTACAACACGGGGACCCCCCAGAACACCCCCTCCAATAGGGGGACCCCTCCAGAACAGCCCCTCAAACATGGGGACCACCCCAGAACACCCCCTCAAACACAGGGACCCCCCAGAACACCACCCTGACCCCCCCAGAACACCCCCTCCAACACGGGGACCCCCCAGAACACCACCCTGACCCCCCCAGAACACCCCCCTCCAACACGGGGACCCCCCAGAACACCACCCTGACCCCCCCAGAACACCCCCTCCAATAGGGGGACCACCCCAGAACACCCCCTACAACAAAGGACCCCCCAGAACACCCCCCTCCAATAGGGGGACCCCCCCAAAACACCCCCTTCCAACACGGGGACCCCTCCAGGACACCCCCTCCAACACGGGGACCCCCCCAGAACACCCCCCTCCAATAGGGGGACCCCCCCCAGAACACCCCCTACAACACGGGGACCCCTCCAGGACACCCCCCTCAAACACGGGGACCCCCCCAGAACACCACCCTGACCCCCCCAGAACACCCCCTCCGACACGGGGACCCCTTCAGAACACCCCCTACAATACGGGGACCCCCCCCAGAACACCCCCTACAACACGGGGACCCCCCAGAACACCCCCTCCGACACGGGGACCCCCCAGAACACCCCCCTCAAACACGGGGACCCCCGCGCTGGCACCGGGACGGGGCGGGCACTGCCCCGGTGGGCGCAGCCCCTCCGTTATCAGCGGTGCCAGCGCCGTTATCTGCGGAGGGCAGGGCAGGGAGGGCTCGGGGCGGGCGGGAAACGGAGCTGCAGCCGCATCCCCGCCCTTGCCGAGGGGAAAAGAGGGGGTTCGGGGTGCCCCGACCCTCGGGAGGGTGTTGGGGTGCTGGGGAAATGGGGGTACAGGGGGTGGGGGATTCACCCCGACCTTTGGGAGGGTCTTGGGGTGCAATTTTGAGGTGCTGCGCCCACGAACAAGGAGGGGATGGGGGTACAGGGGGTCCCCGACCCTTGGGAAGGTTTTGGGGTGCACTTGTGAGTTGCCAAGAAGGGGATGGGGGTACAGGGGATGGGGGATTCATCCCAACCCTTGGGAGGGTCTTGGGGTGCAATTTTGAGGTGCTGTGCCCACGAACAAGGAGGGGATGGGGGATTCGGGGGGCCCCCGACCCTCGGGAGAGTCTTGGGGTGCAATTTTGAGGTGCCCAGGGGTAAGGAGGGAATGGGGGTACAGGGAGTGGGGGGCTCACCCCGACCCTTGGGGTGCAATTGTGAGGTGCTGTGGGGATATCCACGGGCTTGGGGGTTCACCCCGATCTTTGGAAGGGTCTTGGGGTGCAATTCTGAGGTGCTGCACCCACGAACAAGGAGGGAATGGGGGTACAGGGGGTCCCCGACCCTTGGGAAGGTTTCGGGGTGCAATTACGAGGGCGAGGAGCGACTGGGGGCACAGGGCGTGGGGGGCTCCCCCCGCAGCACCGGGGGTCCCCAGCCCAGCCCACCGCCGTTCGTCACGGGAGCCCCGGGGGCCGCGGCCGCCCCTTTCCTGCCGCCGCCAGCCCCCGAGCCCCAGCCCGTTTCCTGTCTCCGGCTGCTGCTATTTTGGGTTCCGTGGGCAGGGACGAGCGGGGCCGGCGGCGGGGAGCAGCCCCGGGCACGCCGGTGCCACCGGGAACGCTCCGGTGTCGTCCCCAACCCCACCCCAGGGAACGGCTCCGTTCCCTTGCGCGGCTCCCGGGGCATCACCGAGCCCGACCGAGCCCCTCCGGTCTGTCGGGAGGAGCCGGACGGGATCCGGCCACGCTGCCTCGTTCAGGGCGTCACCGCCGGCCCGTCCGCCCCCGGGAGCTGCCCGGGAACCGGCCCCGGTTCCTGCAGCGCCTCCGGCTTCCCCTGCAGCTGTGACAGCACCCGGGGACCCCAGGAACCATCCAGACCCCAGGAGCCATCCGGAATTCTGCACCCCACAAACCCCCCCCGGGACCCCAGGAACCATCCAGACCCCAGGAGCCATCCGGAATTCTGCACCCCACAAATTCCCCCCGGGACCCCAGGAGCCATCCAGACCCCAGGAGCCATCCGGAATTCTGCACCCCACAAATTCCCCCCGGGACCCCTGGAGCCATCCGGAATTCTGCACCCCCAGCCTGGACCCCACAAACCCTCCCCGGGACCCCCCCAAACCTTCCCCAGGACCCCCCACTCACCCAATGTGGTTGGTCCTCAGGCTGATCTCCAGCTCCCGCAGCACCTTGGTGGATTCCTGCACCCTCCTCCTGAATTTCTGGGGGGCAGAGCAAGGCTGAGCTGCACCCCCCCCAGATTCTCCCAAGCCCCCCAGATTCCCCAAACCCCCCCAGATTCCCCCAAACCCCCCCAAAGCCCTCCCGAAGCCCCTCACCTTGCGTGTGACCCCCGGCTCCAGGAAGCTGCGCAGCTTCTGGATGTAGGCATGGGGTGGGCTCTTCACCTGGAATCGCTCCTGGCAGGGACAGGAGGGTGTTGGTGACATTGGTGACATTGAGACAGAGGTGCTGTCCCCTCCCCGGACCCTCCGTGGGTCACCCAGCCCCACCTGGTCACAGATGAGGTCCCACTTCTTCTCGTTGTCGTACTGGCGCAGCAGCCGGGCTTTGTCCGGGGGCAGGTTCATGGAGCTCTGGGGACACGGGGTGGGGAGGTGTCACCGTGAGGGACATGGGGACAGCACCGAGACCCATGGGACAGCCCCAAAAAAGCACCCACAGCTCAACCAGGGCACCCTGAGCCATGGCACAGCCCCAAAAAAGCACCCACAGCTCAACCAGGGCACCCTGAGCCATGGCACAGCCAGAGCGCCTGGCACCAGGGTGGGTGTCACCCTGAGGGACACCGAGACCCATGGCACAGCCCCAAAAAAGCACCCACAGCTCAACCAGGGCACCCTGAGCCATGGCACAGCCATAGGGTGGGTGTCACCCTGAGGGACACGGGGACAGCGCCCTCCAAGGGGCACCGAGACCGATGGCACAGCCCAAAAAGCACCCACAGCTCAACCAGGGCACCCTGAGATGTGACACAGGCAGAGCGCCTGGCACCAGGGTGGGTGTCACCCTGAGGGGCACCGAGACCCATGGCACAGCCCCAAAAGCACCCACAGCTCAACCAGGGCACCCTGAGCCGTGACATAACCAGAGCGGTTGGCACCAGCGGGGCACAGATGTGGCACGGGCACAGCAGTGCCACCGGGGCGCCGTGCCAAGCGCCAGCGGCACCAAATCTCTCCATCCCTGACGCATCCTTCCTGTCTGCAGCCGCTTCCGTGCCGCAGCCGCAGCCTCCGCTCCCGACGTGGCACGGGGCCAGGCAGCGGTGCCAACTCTCCAGGACACTGGACACAGGGTCAGGCACCGGTGCCAGCACCCCAGGACACCAAACACGGGGTCAGGTACCAGTGCCAACTCCCCAGGACACCGAACATGGGGTCAGGCACCGGTGCCACCTCCCCAGGACACCGAACACAGGGTCAGGTACCAGTGCCAACTCTCCAGGACACCGAACACGGGGTCAGGCAGCGGTGCCAGCACCCCAGGACACCGAACACGGGGTCAGGCACCGGTGCCAGCACCCCAGGACACCAAACACGGGGTCAGGCAGCGGTGCCAACTCTCCAGGACACCAAACACGGGGTCAGGCACCAGTGCCAGCTCACCAGGACACCAAACATGGGGTCAGGCAGCGGTGCCAGCACCCCAGGACACCAAACATGGGGTCAGGCACCGGTGCCAACTCTCCAGGACACCAAACATGGGGTCAGGCACCGGTGCCAACTCTCCAGGACACCAAACATGGGGCCTGGCACCGGTGCCAACTCTCCAGGACACCAAACATGGGGTCAGGCACCGGTGCCAACTCCCCAGGACACCGGACACAAGGTCTGGCACCAATGCCAGCTCCCCAGGACACCGGACACAAGGCCTGGCACCAATGCCAGCTCTCCAGGACACCAGACACAAGGCCTGGCACCAATGCCAGCTCCCCAGGACACGGGGCACAAGGTCTGGCACTGCTGCTGGCCCATCCCACCCCAGTGGGATGTGGCACTGGGGACAAACGGGGGTGCCACAGCGGGCACCGGCAATGCCTGGGACTGACTGCCCTGATGGGCAATGCCACCCCAGGGAGAGATGCCAGCCCCATGTGGGCGATGGCAGCCTGATGGGAGATGGCATTGTTCAGGGTGATGTCACCCTGGTGGGAAATGCCACCCTGGTGGGAGATGGCATTGCTCAGGGCGATGCCACCCTGGTGGGAGATGCCACCCTGGTGGGAGATGGCATTGCTCAAGGTGATGTCACCCTGGTGGGAAATGCCACCCTGGTGGGAGATGGCATTGCTCAGGGCGATGCCACCCTGGTGGGTGATGGCATTGCTCAGGGTGATGCCACCCTGGTGGGAAATGCCACCCTGGACCCTGGTGGGTGATGGCATTGCTCAGGGCGATGCCACCCTGGTGGGTGATGGCATTGCCCCGGACGATGCCACCCTGGTGGGAGATGCCACCCTGGTGGGAGATGGCATTGCTCAGGGCGATGCCACCCTGGTGGGAAATGCCACCCTGGTGGGTGATGGCATTGCCCTGGATGATGCCACCCTGGTGGGAGATGCCACCCTGCTGGTGACGCAGCTCGGGGCAGCCCCGTTACCGGGAGCTGCTCCACCCCTGCCCTGCTCATCCCGGTCCCCACGGGAAACCGGGACAGAGCCCCGGTTTGCCCTGGGCAAGGTTCCCACGGGACTGACCGCCAGGACAGACTGACCACCAGGACAGACTGACCACCAGGACAGACTGACCACCACCACGGTGCCACCAAACCGCCCCCCGAGTGGCACCGTGCCCACCCCGCAAGGCTGCGCTTATCCCCCCTTGTCCCACGGTAAAATCCCGGGACCGGGGGCGGAACGGACGCCCCGAGACCCGCCTGGGGCACCCGCGGGGGGCTTGGAAGCGCCGCCGCCCTCCCGTCCCGTCCCGGCCTTCCCGCCGCTCCGTTTCCTGCCTTTGTGGTGGGAACGCGGGCCGCTCCCCACCGGGCACTTCCCCTCCGCCGTCCGCCCCACCGGGAGCTTCAATCCCACCGGGAAACGGCGCTACCGGGGCTTGCCGGGGGCTCCTGGGATATTTTCCACCCCCCGGGATGGCACCGGGGACGTTTTGGGAGAGGCAGGTGCCAGCACCCTTCAAAGTGTCCCCCCCCCCCCGCTCCCCGGTACCGGTGTCCCCCCGAGGACCGGCGGCCGCATCCGCCCCGCGTGGGATGCGGGACGGGCGGGAGCCGCTCGTTACCGCCCGGTGCCCCCCCCGGTGCCCCCCGGTGCCCCCGATTTCGGCTTCCAGAGCCCCGCGGGACCACGCTCGGTATTTCCTGCCCGGCTGCGGCTTCCGCTGGCGGCGGCTCCCACCGGGATGGCGGGGACCGGGGGGGGCACCGGCGTCCCCCAGCCCCGGTGGCCCGGCCGTGCCCTGTCCGCACCCAAAACAAAGCCGGCGCCGCGGAGGGGCCACCGGGACGGCTCGGGGGCCACCCAAGCGCCGGTGGGACACGTTGGTGGTCCCGGTGGCACCGGCTGTGACAGCGGAGCGGGGACGGCGCAGGGCGCCCACCGGGGAACCGGGAACCGCCGCAGCCAGCGGGGAATGCCAGCCCCGCGCGCTGCCCCGACCGGACTTTCCCGGTTTGCAAAGTCCCCGGGCCTCAGGGGGCCCCGCGGTGGCACCGGGAGTGGCGTCACCCCCGGGGCTGTCCCGGGTGGGGAGTTCCCCGCGGGCACCGGCGCTCCCCCGCCCGCCCCTGGCGGCTCCGGGCGGCGGGTGCCGTCCCGGCGGTGCCCGGTGCCCGCCAACTGCTCCGGGAGGAGTCCCGGGAAGGGATGAAGCGGGGCGGGGGCTCAGCCGGAGCGAACGGGCGAAGCGCACCGGGGGGGGCACACCGGGAACGGAGGGTGAGCACCGGGAACCGGGGAGCGCGGCGGGGGTCGGCCTCTCACCAGCACCAGGGCGAAGCGCTCCTCCAGCTCGCAAGGCTCCGGCATCGGCATCTTTCCCGGGGCGAACAGTCCGGCTCCCCCCGGGGCCGCCGGTGTTCCCGGGCCCCGGGGCAGCGCCTCCCCGTCCGCGCTCTCCACGTTCCCCATCCCCGGCCCAGGCACCGGGGGGCGGTGGGGGAGGTTCAGCCCGTCGTGTCCGGCGCTGCCGCCGCCTCCCGCTCCCGCCCCGCCCGCCCCGCCCGGTCCCGCCCCAGCGCCGCCCGTGCGCGGCGGCGCCGCCAGGGGGCGCCCTGCAGGAGCGGCGGCGCCACCGGAGGGCGCCCGAAAGCCGCCGGCGAGCGGCGCGCTCCCATTGGCCGGGCCTCGCCCACGCTGACCAATCAGCGCCGCTCTCGCGCGCGGGGGCGGGCCCTGCCCTTCCAACGGCGGCGCTCGGGCGCGGCCGGGACCGTGACGGCGGCTCGCGACCGGCCCCGCCCCCAGAGGCGACGCCAACCAATGGCGTGAGGCGGGAGGAGGGACTCGGCGGGGTTTCAGCCAATGAGCGGCGGGGGCGTGGCGCAGAGCTCGCGGCCTGGCACGGACGGCGGACGCGGCGCAGGTGCGGGCGGGGGGCGCGGGCGGGGCGGGCCCGGGGGGATCCCCGGGGGTCCCGGAGCGGCTGCAGACCCCGGGGCCACCCCCACAGCACCCCCATAGCCCCCCCCCGAGCGGCCCGGGGGGTCCCGCCCCCACCAGGCCCCGTTTGCGGGCGGGTGGGGGGGGGGGGCGCGCACTGGTTGGGCCCCGAGGGTCTCGGCCCGGTTGTAACGGGAGGAGCGGGCGGCGGGAGCGGGAGAAGGAACGGGCAGCGCCGGGCGGGGCGGGGCGGGGGGGTAAAGGTCGCTTGGAGCCGGCCAGCGGTGGCAGCAGCGAAAGCGAAAGCGGCGCTGGGGGCGGGGAGGGCGGCTCGGGGCCTGCCCGGTGGAACCGGCGGTCACCGGGAGCGGGGGGGTGTCACAGCGCTGTCACAGGCCTGTAACACGCACACCATCCCCACGGCTCCTCCGCGGCACGGCGGTGGCAGCGCTCCGGTGTCACTGTCCCGGTGTCACTGTCCCGGTGCCAGCCGGTGTCACTGTCCCGGTGTCACCGTCCCCGTGCCCTGCTGTGGCTCCGTGAAGCGCCCACCCCGCTCCCTGCTCTGTCCCCTCCATCCCTTGGCCGGGCAGCTCCGGCTCTGGCAGTGCCACAGGGCACAGAGCCGGCCCAGCCGGCTGGACCAGGAGGAGGAGGAGGAGGAGGAGGAGGAGGAAGAGGAAGAGGAGGCCCTGCTGGGATCCTCCCGCTGCCAGAGCCACCTCTGGGGACGTCATTAGGGCCGCTAATGTCACCTGGCACAAAGGCGTTTCCAGCTGCCGGCGGCGCCTCCGGGAGCTCCCCCGGCCCCGGGGCTGCTCCGCTGCCGCTCCCCCCGGCGCTGTCCCGGCCTTGCAACAGCGCTGCAACAGCGCCGGGCCCTGCTGGGCCTGCAACAGCCGGCGGGGCTTGCACCAGCTGGGCCAGGAGGGCTCCAGAGCAGCTCCTGGGCTCTCACTCGGCTCCTGGGGGAGCTTTGGGTGGGCTCCGGGTCCTGAGGGAGCTTTGGGTGGGCTCCAGATCCTGAGGGAGCTTTGGGTGGGCTCTCACTCAGCTCCTGGAGAAGGTTTGGGAGCTTTGGGTGGGCTCTCAGCTCCTAGGGGAGCTTTTGGGTGGGCTCCAGGTCCTGGGGGAGCTTTGGGTGGGCTCCAGGTCCTGGGGGAGCTTTGGGTGGGCTCCAGGTCCTGAGGGAGCTTTGGGTGGGCTCCAGATCCTGAGGGAGCTTTGGGTGGGCTCCAGGTCCTGAGGGAGCTTTGGGTGGGCTCTCACTCAGCTCCTGGAGAAGATTGGGGAGCTTTGGGTGGGCTCTCAGCTCCTAGGGGAGGTTTGGGTGGGCTCCAGATCCTGGGGGAAGTTTGGGAGCTCTGGGTGGGCTCTCAGCCCCTAGGAGAGCTTTGGGTGGGCTCCAGATCCTGAAGGAGGTTTGGGAGCTTTGCGTGGGCTCTCACTCATCTCCTGGGGGAAGTTTGGGAGCTCTGGGTGGGCTCCAGGTCCTGAGGGAGCTTTGGGTGGGCTCCAGGTCCTGGGGGAGGTTTGGGAGCTTTGGGTGGGCTCTCAGCCCCTAGGAGAGCTTTGGGAGCTTTGGGTGGGCTCCAGATCCTGGGGGAGGTTTGGGAGCTCTGGGTGGGCTCTCACTCAGCTCCTGGCGGAGCTCTGGGTGGGCTCCAGATCCTGAAGGAGGTTTGGGACCTTTGGGTGGGCTCCAGGTCCTGAGGGAGCTTTGGGTGGGCTCCAGGTCCTCAAGGAGCTTTGGGTGGGCTCCAGATCCTGAGGGAGCTTTGGGTGGGCTCCAGGTCCTGAGGGAGCTTTGGGTGGGCTCCAGGTCCTGGGGGAGCTTTGGGTGGGCTCCAGGTCCTGAGGGAGCTTTGGGTGGGCTCCGGGTCCTGACGGAGCTTTGGGTGGGCTCTCAGCTCTTAGGAGAGGTTTGGGACCTTTGGATGGGCTCCAGATCCTGAGGGAGCTTTGGGTGGGCTCCAGGTCCTGAGGGAGCTCTGGGTGGGCTCCAGATCCTGAGGGAGCTTTGGGTGGGCTCCAGGTCCTGAGGGAGCTTTGGGTGGGCTCCAGGTCCTGAAGGAGGTTTGGGACCTTTAGATGGGCTCCAGATCCTGAGGGAGCTCTGGGTGGGCTCCAGGTCCTGGGGGAAGTTTGGGAGCTCTGGGTGGCTCTCAGCCCCTAGGAGAGGTTTGGGAGCTTTGGATGGGCTCCAGGTCCTGGGGGAGCTTTGGGTGGGCTCTCAGCTCTTAGGAGAGGTTTGGGAGCTCTGGGTGGGCTCCAGGTCCTGGGGGAAGTTTGGGAGCTTTGGATGGGCTCTCACTCAGCTCCTGGGGGAGCTTTGGGTGGGCTCCAGATCCTGAGGGAGCTTTGGGTGGGCTCCAGGTCCTGAGGAGCTTTGGGTGGGCTCCAGGTCCTGGGGGAGGTTTGGGAGCTTTGGGTGGGCTCTCACTCAGCTCCTGGAGAAGGTTTGGGAGCTTTGGGTGGGCTCCAGATCCTGAAGGAGCTTTGGGTGGGCTCCAAGTCTTGAGGGAGCTTTGGTGGGCTCCAGGTCCTGAGGGAGCTTTGGGTGGGCTCCAGGTCCTGAGGGAGCTTTGGGTGGGCTCTCACTCAGCTCCTGGAGAAGGTTGGGAGCTTTGGGTGGGCTTCAGATCCTGGGGGAAGTTTGGGAGCTTTGGGTGGGCTCTCACTCAGCTCCTAGGGGAGCTTTGGGTGGGCTCCAGATCCTGAGGGAGCTTTGGGTGGGCTCCAGGTCCTGAGGGAGCTTTGGGTGGGCTCTCAGTCAGCTCCTGGAGAAGGTTTGGGAGCTTTGGGTGGGCTCTCAGCTCCTAGGGGAGCTTTGGGTGGGCTCCAGGTCCTGGAGGAGGTTTGGGAGCTTTGGGTGGGCTCCAGATCCTGGGGGAGGTTTGGGAGCTTTGGGTCAGCTCTCACTCAGCTCCTGAGGGAGCTTTGGGTGGGCTCTCAGCTCCTAGGGGAGGTTTGGGTGGGCTCCAGGTCCTGGGGGAGCTTTGGGTGGGCTCCAGGTCCTGAGGGAGCTTTGGGTGGGCTCCAGGTCCTGAGGGAGCTTTGGGTGGGCTCCAGGTCCTGAGGGAGCTTTGGGTGGGCTCTCACTCAGCTCCTGGAGAAGGTTTGGGAGCTTTGGGTGGGCTCCAGCCCCTAGGGGAGGTTTGGGTGGGCTCCAGATCCTGGGGGAGGTTTGGGAGCTCTGGATGGGCTCTCAGCCCCTAGGAGAGGTTTGGGACCTTTGGATGGGCTCCAGGTCCTGGGGGAGCTCTGGATGGGCTCTCACTCAGCTCCTGGGGGAGGTTTGGGAGCTCTGGATGGACTCTCAGTTCCTGGGGGAAGTTTGGGAGCTTTGGGTGGGCTCCAGATCCTGGAGGAGGTTTGGGAGCTCTGGGTGGGCTCTCACTCAGCTCCTGGGGGAGCTCTGGGTGGGCTCCAGATCCTGAAGGAGGTTTGGGACCTTTGGATGGGCTCCAGATCCTGAGGGAGCTTTGGGTGGGCTCCAGATCCTGAGGGAGCTTTGGGTGGGCTCCAGATCCTGGAGGAGGTTTGGGAGCTCTGGGTGGGCTCTCAGCTCCTAGGGGAGGTTTGGGTGGGCTCCAGGTCCTGAGGGAGCTTTGGGTGGGCTCTCACTCATCTCCTGGGGGAAGTTTGGGACCTCTGGGTGGGCTCCAGGTCCTGGGGGACGTTTGGGAGCTTTGGGTGGACTCTCAGTTCCTGGCGGAAGTTTGGGAGGTCTGGATGGGCTCTCACTCAGCTCCTGGGGAGCTCTGGGTGGGCTCCAGGTCCTGGGGGAGCTTTGGGTGGGCTCCAGGTCCTGAGGGAGCTTTCGGTGGGCTCTCAGCTCCTAGGGGAGGTTTTGGGTGGGCTCCAGGTCCTGAGGGAGCTCTGGGTGGGCTCCAGATCCTGAGGGAGCTTTGGGTGGGCTCCAGGTCCTGGGGGAGGTTTGGGAGCTTTGGGTGGGCTCTCAGCTCTTAGGAGAGGTTTGGGACCTTTGGATGGGCTCTAGGTCCTGAGGGAGCTTTGGGTGGGCTCCAGATCCTGAAGGAGGTTTGGGACCTTTGGATGGGCTCCAGGTCCTGAGGGAGCTTTGGGTGGGCTCCAGGTCCTGGGGGAGCTTTGGGTGGGCTCTCACTCAGCTCCTGGAGAAGGTTTGGGAGCTCTTGATGGGCTCTCAGTCCCTAGGAGAGGTTTGGGAGCTCTGGGTGGGCTCCAGATCCTGAAGGAGCTTTGGGTGGGCTCCAGGTCCTAAGGGAGCTTTGGGTGGGCTCTCAGCTCTTAGGAGAGGTTTGGGAGCTTTGGGTGGGCTCCAGGTCCTGAGGGAGCTTTGGGTGGGCTCCAGATCCTGAGGGAGCTTTGGGTGGGCTCTCACTCAGCTCCTGGGGGAGCTTTGGGTGGGCTCCAGGTCCTGGGGGAAGTTTGGGAGCTTTGGGTCAGCTCTCACTCAGCTCCTAGGGGAGCTTTGGGTGGGCTCTCAGCTCTAGGGAAGTTTGGGAGTTTTGGCTGGACTCTGAGTTCCTGGGGGAGCTTTGGGAGCTCTGGGTGGGCTCCAGGTCCTTGCTGACTCCTCTTTTGCAGTTTGCAGCCCTGTGGAGCGGCCCTGGGCCCATCCCAGCCTGGCACCATGAACGTCTTTGACCGCAGCATCAACTTCGATGCCCTCTTCAAGTTCTCCCACATGTGAGTGACCCAAGGGCAGGGCAGGGGGCTCAAGGGGCTGTGCCAGCCCTCCCTGCCCACCTCACCACCCTCCTCCTCCTCACCCACAGCTCGGTGTCCACCCAGGAGCACCTGAAGAGGGTCTATGGCAGCTTTGCCATCTGCATGTTCGTGGCAGCTGCGGGCGCCTACATCAACGTGGTGACCCATCTTTTCCAGGTGAGGGGCTGCAGGTGGCACCCCCAGCCCTGCAGCACCCAGCTGAGGGCAGTGCCCAGCCCCTCACCTGTCTCTTCCCTCTGCCAGTTTGGTTTCCTGACTGGTCTGGGGGCACTGGGGCTGATGATTTGGCTCATAGCCACCCCTCACAACCGTGAGACCGAGCAGAAGAGGCTGGGGATGCTGGTTGGCTTTGCCTTCCTCACAGGTAGGTGGGCACTGGGGACTCCCCCCACATCCCAAACGATCCCAAATCCTTCAGAGGGGCCGGATGAAGCCCCCCCAGAATGGCTCTGATGCCACCCAATTCTCTCCTTCCAGGCATCAATCTGGGACCTGTCCTGCAAATGTGCATCTCCATCAACCCCAGGTAGAAAACCCCCCCAACAAAGACCCCATGTCCCACCTCTAGCTGCCACACAGACCCTGTTTACCCCCCAAAACCCTCTGACCCCCTTCTCTTTGCCCCCAGCATCATCCCCACTGCCTTCCTGGGCACTGCCACCATCTTTGCCTGCTTCTCTCTGAGCGCCCTGTACGCCCGGCGCCGCAGCTACCTCTACCTGGGAGGTGAGAGGGGCTTTGTGGGGGGCTCTGGGGGGGCTGGGGACCCCCTGTTGGTTTTGGGGGTCTCCCCAAACCTATCCCTGACTCCTTCACCCTTCCAGGTTTCCTGCTCTCCGGCCTCACCCTGCTGCTCCTCTCCTCTCTGATTAACGCCTTTGTGAGATCCACCTGGCTCTTCACGGTGAGTTCACCTCGCCGAGGACGGACAGACGGACAGCAGCAGGGAGGGAGGGGGACAGTCCCTAAGTGATGCCAATCTACCCCTCACAGGCCAACCTGTACGTGGCCCTGATGATCATGTGTGGCTTCGTGCTCTTCGACACGCAGCTGATCATCGAGAAGGCGGAGAGCGGGGACAAGGATTACATCTGGTGGGTGCTGGGGGACACAGGGGGGTGACACAGGGGGCAGGGTGACACAGGGGGCAGAGTGACCCTTCCTGAGCATCCATCCATCCCTCCCTCCCTCTCTTTCCCAGGCACTGCGTTGATCTCTTCCTGGATTTTGTCAACATCTTCCGGGAGCTCCTGATAATCCTGGGCATGAACGAGGTGGGTGAGGGACAGAGGGACAGAGGGGACAGAAGGACAAGAGTCCATGTTGACCTTGGCCACTCTCCTCTTGCAGAACAAGAAGAAGGAGAAGAAGTGAAGAGGCTCTGGGCCGAGGCAGAGCCACCCCTGTTGTCCCCATGTCCCCCTCCTGTCCCTCTCTGTCATTAAAGGGGCTGCGCTTTGCTGCCGAGGAAGCAGCCAGAAGCTTTTGCACCCTCGTGGGTTTTTTCTCTTGTTCAGCTTTTTTTTTTCTTTTTTTTTTTTTTTTGATTAAAAACCAGCCAATTTGTGGATCCTGCTGGAGTTTGGCTCCCCTTTGGTTTCCCCCCCAGCCTGTGACCCTTGGAGTGGTCACCGTTGTGTCCTCTTTCCTCCGAGGTTTGTCCCCAGCCCCACCTGGGGTGTCACCGTGAGGCCCCAAAACCAGCCCTTGGGGGGGTCGTTGGTGGGACCCCCCCCTCCCTCAGCCAAACTCATTGGTGGAGCCTCCCCTTCAGCACCAGTGCCAAGAAATGAACGTGTGTGCTGGGAGGGGGCCGTGGGGACGGGGCATTCCCAGCGCTCCCAGTCCTGCCATCTCCGCTCTTTGTACACCGGGATGATTCAATAATCGCTCAAGACTCCAAATTCTTGTCCCCACTCTTTCCATCCGAGCACGGGGACACAACAACAGCATCACCACCACGTGTATAAATAACCCGGGTTAGGGAGGGGTGGCTTTATTGAGTTAAAAACCCATCGGCAGGGGCTGTACAGGGCCATAGCACCATCGGAGAGAGCCGGGAGAGGGAGCGACACGCACCGGACACTCCCAGCCCGGGCAGCACCCTCAGAGCAGGAGCGGGGAGCGGCGGGGACGGGCGTGGAAGACGGGGGAGGCTCAGCCCTGGCTGCCGCAGGACGAGAGGCTGTCGTAGAGCGAATCGCTGAGGGACTCGGAGTGTTCCAGCCCGGCGGGACCGTGCCCTCCATCCCGGGAACGCGCCTCCGTGCTGCCCTCGTCCCCCACGTCCGAGGCGCTGGGGGTCCGGCTGCTGCTGGCGCTCAGAGCAGGGGGAAGAGGAGGGGGAACCTCCGGGGATGCTCCTCGATGTCCCCCCGGGCTGCACACGGGGGCCTGGGGAGGGACAGCGTGGCCAGATGTGGGCAGACACCACATCTGTCACTCCCCTGTGTTGGGGAACCTCTGTGCCCTCCCAAGGCCACTTTAAATCCTCCCCAGAACTCTCCCCCACATCCTCTCCCAGTGGCTTCATCCCCAAAGCAAAGACAGGAGGGTCTTGTCCCTCATGTCTGAGACATTGGGGGTCCGGCTGCTGCTGGCGCTCAGAGCAGGAGGAAGAGGAGGGGGAACCTCCGGGGATGCCCCTCGATGTCCCCCCGGGCTGCACACGGGGGCCTGGGGGGGTTGTGGACAGATGTGGAACCTCTACACCCACCCAGGGCCACTTTAAATCCTCCCCAGAACTCTGGGGAGAGTTCCCCCCACATCCTCTCCCAGTGGCTTCATCCCCAAAGCAAAGACAGGAGGGTCTCGTCCCTCATGTCCCTCATGTCCCCCATGTCTGAGACATTGGGGGTCCGGCTGCTGCTGGCGCTCAGAGCAGGGGGAAGAGGAGGGGGAACCTCCGGGGATGCTCCTCGATGTCCCCCCAGGCTGCACACGGGGGCCAGGGGGGGTTGTGGACAGATGTGGGAACCTCTACACCCACCCAGGGCCACTTTAAATCCTCCCCAGAACTCTGGGGAGTGTTCCCCCACATCCTCTCCCAGTGGCTTCATCCCCACAGCAAAGGCAGGAAGGTCTGGGGTCCCTCTGTCGAGGTTTTGGGGTCCAGAGTTTCACTGTCCTTACTCTGGAGTTTTGGGGATCCCACCCCAAGGTTTTGGGGTCCTGCTCCAGAGTTTCACTGTCCTTACTCTGGAGTTTTGGGGATCCCAGCCCAAGGTTTTGGGGTCCAGAGTTTCACTGTCCTTACTCTGGAGTTTTGGGGATCCCACTCCAAGGTTTTGGGGTCCAGAGTTTCAGTGTCCTTACTCTGGAGTTTTGGGGGTCCTGCTCCAGAGTTTCACTGTCCTTACTCTGGAGTTTTGGGGATCCCACCCCAAGGTTTTGGGGTCCTGCTCCAACATTTCACTGTCCTTACTCTGGAGTTTTGGGGATCCCACCTCGAGGTTTTGGGGTCCAGAGTTTCAGTGTCCTTACTCTGGAGTTTTGGGGATCCCACCCCAAGGTTTTGGGGTCCAGAGTTTCACTGTCCTTACTCTGGAGTTTTGGGGATCCCACCTCAAGGTTTTGGGGTCCAGAGTTTCACTGTCCTTACTCTGGAGTTTTGGGGATCCCATGCCAAGGTTTTGGGGTCCAGAGTTTCAGTGTCCTTACTCTGGAGTTTTGGGGATCCCACCTCAAGGTTTTGGGGTCCAGAGTTTCAGTGTCCTTACTCTGGAGTTTTGGGGATCCCACCTCAAGGTTTTGGGGTCCAGAGTTTCACTGTCCTTACTCTGGAGTTTTGGGGATCCCCACCCCAAGGTTTTGGGGTCCTGCTCCAGAGTTTCAGTGTCCTTACTCTGGAGTTTTGGGGGTCCTGCTCCAGAGTTTCAGTGTCCTTACTCTGGAGTTTTGGGGACCCCACCCCAAGGTTTTGGGCTACTCCAGGGTCCCACAAGCCGCCCTTACCTGCACCGGCCGATGCAGCCCCTCCAGCCCCCCGGCGGGGCACACGAAGGGGTCGGCAGCACCGCAGCCTTTGGCGTTGGGGAAGGTCCAGTTCTTGCTCTGCTGGACGCGCCGCGGCTTCCTGGCATCATCCCCGGTGTCTGCGGGAACCACGGGGACAGCGCTGACCCGCGAGGGTCCCCACACCGCCCATCCCGCCCCCGTGAGCCCCCGAGGGTGGGCACACACCTGGCACGGGGAGGGGGGGTTCACTCACCTTGGGGCGCGGCGCGGTGCCCGTGCTGGCTGGGCGGCGCCGGGAGGCGGCAGCCCGGAGCGCTCCGGTGTTTTCCCGGTACCAGCAGCTCCTCGGCGCTCGGCACCTCCCGCTCCAGCGTCCGGGCCTTGCGCGGCACTTTGGTGACAGCGGCCGGCACGGCCCCGGGCAGCGGCTCGGGGCGGCCCCGCGGTTTGGGGGTGCTCTTGGCGGGGACCCCTCCATAATCAGGGGGTGGGAAGGTGCCGATGCCGCTGTCCAGCGTCCGTGTCAGGGACCCGCAGGCTGCGGCATGAGGGGATGGATGAGTGCAGGAGCCCATTCTGGTGCTCCCGCTCCACCTTGAGCTCCCCATCACCCCCTCACCGGCGAAATGCTGCCCGGTGCCCGACTCGGAGAGGCTCTCGTCGGACGGCAGCTCATCCCGGAGCGCCACGTCGGGCACCTGCGGGGATGCAGAGGCTGAAAGGGCTGCGGGGTGGGTCCCCCTTCCCCCCGGAGCGGAGGAGGCCTGCGGGGTGCTCACCTTGTCCGAGGGCTCCCGCACGTGTCCCACGATGCCGTTGCGGGGTGGGCGGCACAGCCGGGCTTCTTTGGCGTCGGGGGGGACCCTCCGGAGGTCACAAAGCTCCCGCTTGTGCTCCAGGCGGGTCTCGTAGGGGACGTCCTTGCCGTCCACCCTGCGTGGGGAGGCAGCGATCAGGGGGGACACCGCACCCTCACCACCGAGGGGACCCGGGTGGGAGCTCACCTGTCCAGCAGCTGCTGCATGAAGGTCTCGGCCGTCACCTCCTGGTACATCACAGGGAGGGGACCGGGGCCTCGCGGGGGCCCACGGGGACGCCCCTTCTCCAGCGCCAGCCCCTGCAGGAACGCGTGCTCCTCCCGCAGCGCCTTGCGCAGATCCTCCGCCTTCTCCATCAGCTTCGAGATGTTGAGACTCTCGGCTTCCAGCTTGCGGGCGGCCAGCTTGACCTCTCGGCGAAGGGGCGCGGGGGTCCCGGCCCACTCACGCCCGCGGCCGCCGTCCCCTCTCCGGCTCAGCGCGGGCAGTTTGCTCCGCCGCAGCCCGAACCAGCTCGCCAGCCCCGCTGCTTTGCCCTTGGCCTCGGCGCCCGGCGCCCGCTCCTGCCCCTGCAGCCGCAGCACGTTCTCCTCGATGCCCTTCATCACCTTCTCCTCGATGGCCGAGTGCCCCGCGCCGCTCGCCGCCGGCCCGGTGGGCTCCGCGGCCTCCGCGGGGTTTTTTTTGGGGACCCCCGCCCGCCTTGGTGCTCCCCGCGGGCTGCTCCTCGCCCCGCGGCGCCCCCGCGCCTTTGCCCGCCTTGGTGGGCAGCTTGGTGGGGCTGCCGTGGGGGCTGCGGGAGGTTTTGGTGGCGGGGGGCGCGGGGGGGTTCCGGGAGGGGGTCCGGCCGGTGCCGGGGCGGCTTTTGCCCCCCGCTTTACCGGGATCCCCCATGGAACCGGAGGAGTAGCAGCGGGCAAGGGGCTCCGCGCCGTGCGCCGGCTCGGGGTGCTTCAGGCTGCCCCCCAAACCCCCCCGGGGTGGGGGGCGCGGCTCGGCCCCACCATGGCCGCGTTCGGGCCGGCCCGGGCCGGGCGGTTCTCGGCCCTCAGCGCCCCGCAGCTTGCCCAGCGCTGCCAGGCGCTCCTTGAAGGGCAGGTAGCCCGGCTCGGGGGGCTTCTTGCCAGGCCGGCGGCATGGGGCCGAGCCCCCCGTGCCACGGCGGGAGCTGGGGGGGGGACGCCGCCGCTCGCTCCCCGGAGGGTGCCGGGGGTGCCGGGGGCTGCTCCACCGCCTCGAAGGCGCGGGGGAAAGCGGCGGGCTCGGTGGCACCGGGCTCCGGGGCGGCGTCGGGGGACGGGCGGCGGCTGAGCACCGGGGAGGCCTCGGGGTGGGCGCCGCGACACGGGATCTTGGAAGGGTGGGCGAGCTGGGGGCTGAGGCGCAGCCCCGCGGGGGGGAGGCGGCAGCTTGAGCGCCTTGCTGGGCGAGGGCAGCGCGTTGGGGACGGGGGAGAGCGGCGTGAAGCCGCCCTCGGGGCTCTCCTCGCCCGCAGCGTAGAGTCCCAAAAACGCGGGGTGCTCCCCGCGCCGCTGCCGGGGGGGACCCCCGGGGGCTTCCCCGTTACTGCGCCGGCAGCAGCCGCCGCCCTCCCCTCGCAGCAGCCGCTCGGCCAAGGCGCTGAGCAGAGCCCCCCGAGGCTCCTCGGGAGAGGAGCAGGGGCTGCCCTCGGGGCCCCGCCAGCCCCCCGCAGCCGCCGGGCCCCGCAGAGGGCAGGGGGGCCAGGCCAGGGCTGCGCAGGGCTCGGGGGAGCCCGGGGAGGCCGGCGGGGGTCCCAAGAGAGGGTCTGTCTCCTCCAGCTTGCGCAGCACCTCCAGGATTTGGGCTTTCTTTTTGAAGAACGGGGACAGGGCATCCAGGGGAGGGGCGCCGGGGCTGAGGCCAGGGCTGCCCGATGGCACCGGTGGCAGCACCTGTGGGGACAGGGCACAGTCACCCTGCGAGCAGCTGGCACTGAGCCCCCTGGTACCAGAGGGGCACTCTGGAAACACAGAGGAGGACACAGGAGGCTTTGGGATGGGGACATAATGGGGACAAGGACATCTGGAGCCAGAGACATCACAGATGGAGGGGCTTGGGGTGGTGGACACCATGGGCCTGGAGAAGTGACACCACAGGGACCCTGTTGAAAGTGTCATGGGCACATGGATGGGGACGCCACAGATCCAGGGAGGGGGACAGGACAGGACATAATGGGGACATAATGGGGACAGGGACATCTGGGGCAATGGGTTTTGGAGCCAGAGACATCACAGATGGAGGTGGACACCGTGGACTTGGAGAGGTGACACCATAGGGACCCTGTTGAAAGTGTCATGGGGACACCACAGATCCAAGGAGGGGGGACAGGACAGGACACCGTGGGCCTGGGAAGCCACGTGTCACAGGCCTGGTGACACCACACGCTGGGAAAAGCCAATGGGGAAGGGGGTGACACTGCCCAGAGAGGGGACACGGGGACAGGAAGGGGTTGGGAACGCTGGTACCCACCTCAGGCAGGGACAGACAGAGGCCAGGCAGCAGCTGGGGGGGCTCTTGCTCAGCAGAGCTGGGCTGGGGGGTCACTGGCACATCCGGGGGCGCCGGCACCGGGTGCAGCGGCAGCTGGAGAGGAGAGAGGTGCTGGGTTAAGCTTTTGGGGGGGATCTCTGCCCCATTCCAGCCCCCCAAGTGCAGCCCCAAACACACCTGGGGGAGGGAGCCGGTGGAGAGCTGCAGCTTCTGCTGGAAGAGGTCGCTCAGCACCTGGTTCTGCCGCTCCAGCTCGAACACGCGCTTCTTCAGCTTGATGCACTCCTCACGCAGGTCCTGCCCGGGGTGTGGGGCTCAGCCAGGACCCCCGGGAGCCCTCAGCATCCTCCCGGCCCCCTGCCACCCTCCTGCCACCCTCCTGCCACCCACCTTTTGGTTGAGCAGGGCCTGCACCACGTGGTTGGCAACCTGGGGAGGAGAGGGGAGGTCTGGGTGAGGGCACAGGGCACGTGGAGGCTCCTGCCCAGCACACAGGTGGGCACAGGTGGGCACAGGTGCCCTGAGTGTGTGCCCTGCTCTCCAGTACCTCATCCAGGCAGCGCTCGTAGGTCTCCCTCTGGTTCTCGTTGGCCTGGGCCAGGGCTGAGTTCTCTGCCTGGAACAGAGCAAGGGCAGCTCAGGGCACAGCTCAGGGGACAGCTCAGGGGACATCCCCGTGCCACCAAGCACACCCTCTGTCTCCTGGCACCACACACAGCAGGATGGGGCCGCCCCAGAGGGCCATGAAAAACTGGCTCGGTGGCACCGGCCTGGCCCTTGGCACTTGCCACAGCTGCCCAGGGCTGCCACATCCTGGTGGTGCCATCCCTGCCTACCTCCAGCTCCCTCAGGCGCTGCAGCAGCTCCTGGCTGGTGCCCGTCTCCCCCAGCGCCACGGGGGAACCGGCTCCTGGCGCCTCGGCCACGCTCTCCGACATCGCTGCTGCTGCTGTGGGGGACACGAATCACCACGGGCCCTCTGCTGGCCCCTGGCTGGTGGCACCTGGCCTGAGGCACCTCCAGACCCTGCACAGCCCGGCCTGAGGCACCTCCAGACCCGGCCTGAGGCACCTCCACACCCAGCACAGCCCGGCCTGAGGCACCTCCAAGCACAGCACAGCCCGGCCTGAGGCACCTCCAGACCCTGCACAGCCCGGCCTGAGGTGCCCTAGACCCTGCACAGCCCGGCCTGAGGCACCTCCAAGCTCAGCACAGCCCGGCCTGAGGCACCCCAGCACAGCCCCAGCCCGGCCTGAGGTGCCTGAGACCTGGCACAGCCCGGCCTGAGGCACCTCCAGACCCGGCATAGCCCGGCCTGAGGCACCTCCAGACCCGGCCTGAGGCACCTCCAGACCCGGCACAGCCCGGCCTGAGGCACCTCCAGACCCGGCACAGCCCGGCCTGAGGCGCCCCCAGACCCTGCACAGCCCCAGTCTGGCCTGAGGCACCCCAGACCCTGCACAGCCCGGCCTGAGGCACCCCAGACCCTGCACAGCCCGGCCTGAGGCACCTCCAGACCCTGCACAGCCCGGCCTGAGGCACCTCCAGACCCAGCACAGCCCGGCCTGAGGCACCTCCAAGCTCAGCACAGCCCGGTCTGAAAGACCTCCAGACCCTGCAAAGCCCGGCCTGAGGCAGACCCGGCACAGCCCGGCCTGAGGCACCTCCAGACCCTGCAAAGCCCCAGCGCGGCCTGAGGCACCTCCAGACCCGGCCTGAGGCACCTCCAGACCCTGCATAGCCCGGCCTGAGGCACCTCCAGACCCGGCACAGCCCGGCCTGAGGCACCTCCAGACCCTGCACAGCCCGGCCTGAGGCACCTCCAGACCCTGCACAGCCCGGCCTGAGGCACCTCCAGACCCGGCATAGCCCAGCCTGAGGCACCTCCAGACCCGGCACAGCCCGGCCTGAGTTGCCCCAGACCCTGCACAGCCCGGCCTGAGGCACCTCCAGACCTGCCACAGCCCGGCCTGAGGCACCCCAGACCCTGCAAAGCCCGGCCTGAGGCACCTCCAGATCCGGCACAGCCCGGCCTGAGGCACCTCCAAGCTCAGCACAGCCCGGCCTGAGGCACCTCCAAGCTCAGCACAGCCTGGCCTGAGGCGCCCCAAGCCCGGCACAGCCCGGCCTGAGGCGCCCCAAGCCCGGCACAGCCCGGCCTGAGGCGCCCCAAGCCCGGCACAGCCCGGCCCAGCCCGGCCCTCTCTTACCTGGCTTTGGATGTCCCCAGCCCCGAGCCTGTGCGGTGTCACCTGTGAGGGAGAACCGGGCTGAGGATGAGGATGGAGCCTCCAGGGCCGAGTCCCGACCCCTCCCCTCCTGCTGCCCCCCTCCTTCCCGGTGCTACGGGGGAATGATCGGCGCGCCCGGGACCGGCACCGGGATCAGCCCTGGGGGCACCGGGATGTGCAGCACCACCGGCACCAGCACCGGCATCACCCCCGGGGCACCGCTGTGCCCCCGAGGACCGGCACCGGGTCACGAGGATGTGCAGCACCACCGGCACCGGAATCGCCACGAGCCCCGGGGCACCGGGATGTGCAGCACCTCCGGGGCTGAGCCCGGTTCCGGTGCACCGGGATGCGCGGCCCCGGTGTGCACAGGACCCCCGGCCCGTTCAAACGGGGCCCCCCCCCGCGTTCCACCCCGGGCTTCCCCGGTAGTGCGCCGGTCCCGGTCCGTACTCACGCCCGGGGCTCCCGGTAGCGCCGGTAGCCGCGGTTCAGAGCGGCCCTGGGGCCGGTCCCGGCGACGGCGGCGTTTCCATCCCGGCCCGGCCCGGCCGCGCTATTGTTGGGAGGCGGCGGCGGCGGCTCCGCCTTCCCGCCGCGGCCGGGGAGGAGCCGGGATGGAGCCGCCGCCTCCCCCGGTGCGCGGCTCCGCCAGCGCCAGCCCCGGGCAACCGGCAACGAGGCCCCCGGGAGCGACGCACCGGGAACCATCCCGGGAGGGGAAGCACCGGGAATCCCCCCCCCCGCGGCACCGGGAATCACCGGAGAGACCGGGCAGAGCGCGGAGGGATCCCCACCGGGCATCCCCCCACCCACCGGAGGGACCGCCCGGTACCCCGGGAGCCCTCGGGGAGCTCCCCGAGAGCGGCACACCGGGAATGATCCCGGGAGGGGAAGCACCGGGAATCCCCCGGCGGCACCGGGCAGAGCACGGAGGGATCCCCACCGGGCATCCCCCACCCACCGGAGGGACCGCCCGGTGCCCCGGGACCCCTCGGGGGGGCTGCGGGAGCGGAGCCGAACCGGGAATCCCCCCGGTCGTGGCCGCCCCCTGCCCCCCCGAGGGTGAGGTTTGGGGTTCACACCGGGCCCGCGCGTCCCCGGTTCACCCGGAGCCCACGGAGGACGCGCCAAGAGGAGAATTTGGGGGGACAAGAAGAGGGGCTGGGGGTGATGGAGGGACAAGGGGAAGGGCTGGGGAGGGGGGGGGCACGGCCACACCTGGCGCTGTCCCCGTCCCCCACGCGGGTCCCCATTGTCCCCTCGGTGCCCCTCGGTGCCCCCCGAGCAGGAAGCGGCCCCGGGGCCGGCGGCTCCGGCTGCGTCACGGGGGGAAGTGAGGCTCTGTCTGGAGGGGAAGAGCGGCCCGCGGCCCCCCCAAGCCCCCGGCGGGGACAGACGGGGGGGCCCCGACAGATGGACAGCGAGGCCGCCCCTCCCCCAGCGCGCCAGGGTCCCTGCGGGGAGGGGGACGCGGCTGTGGCACTGCCAGGGCCACCCCGAGCTCGTGTCCCCTCCTCAGTGTCCCCTCGCCACCGTGGGGACACGGCACGGGGACAAACCGCAGCTCTGGATGTGCCAGCGTGGCTGTGACGGGCTGGCCCTGGCCTGGTCACAGCAGGGTCCCCATGGCGAGGCAGGGACAGGGGTGACAGCCCCGAGTGTCCCCAACCCTGCTGAGCCATTCTGGGGACAGCCAGGACACACTGGGGACAGCCCGGGGACATGGGGTGACAGCCCCGAGTGTCCCCAACCCTGCACTGGGGACAGCCCAGGGACAGCCAGGACACCCTGGGGACAGCCAGGACACATTGGGGACAGCCCGGGGACATGGGGTGACAGCCCCGAGTGTCCCCAACCCTGCTGAGCCATTCTGGGGACAGCCAGGACACATTGGGGACAATCCAGGGACATGGGGTGACAGCCCTGAGTGTCCCCAACCCCACTGAGCCATGCTGAGGGCAGCCAGGACACACTGGGGACAACCCAGGGACATGGGGTGACAGCCCCGAGTGTCCCCAACCCTGCACTGGGGATAGCCCAGGGACAGCCAGGACACCCTGGGGACAGC
Organism: Calcarius lapponicus; assembly: GCA_039654755.1. Lineage (NCBI taxonomy): Eukaryota > Metazoa > Chordata > Aves > Passeriformes > Fringillidae > Calcarius > Calcarius lapponicus. Next base: position 76,322 of record JBBFKN010000139.1, read on the forward strand.
CCAGGAACAGGGGGTGACAGCCCCGAGTGTCCCCAACCCTGCACTGGGGACAGCCAGGACACATTGGGGACAGCCCGGGGACAGGGGGTGACAGCCCCGAGTGTCCCCAACCCCACTGAGCCATTCTGGGGACAGCCAGGACAATCCAGGGACATGGGGTGACAGCCCCGAGTGTCCCCAACCCTGCACTAGGGACAGCCCAGAGACAGCCAGGACACACTGGGGACAATCCAGGGACATGGGGGTGACAGCCCTGAGTGTCCCCAACCCCGCTGAGCCATTCTGGGGACAGCCAGGACACACTGGGGACAGTCCAGGGACAGGGGTGACAGCCCTGAGTGTCCCCAACCCTGCACTAGGGACAGCCCAGGGACAGCCAGGACACCCTGGGGACAGCCCAGGGACATGGGGTGACAGCCCTGATTGTCCCCAACCCCGCTGAGCCATTCTGGGGACAGCCAGGACACCCTGGGGACAATCCAGGGACATGGGGTGACAGCCCCGAGTGTCCCCAACCCCGCTGAGCCATTCTGGGGACAGCCAGGACAATCCAGGGACATGGGGTGACAGCCCCGAGTGTCCCCAACCCCACTGAGCCATTCTGGGGACAGCCAGGACACATTGGGGACAGTCCAGGGCCAGCCAGGATGCACCAGGGCCAGCAAGGACACCTCGGGGACAGCCGGGACACACCGGGGACAAGCGGGATGTGCCAGAGAAATGGCCTCGGGCTGCGGGGACACATCGAGGACAGCCGGGCAGGGACACGCGGGGACAGCCGGGGATGCGCTGGGGACACGGCAGGGAACAGTCAGGATGTGGTGGGGACAGCAGAGACACGGGCAGGGGACAGCTGGGGACACCTCAGGGACAGCCGAGGGGTACTGGGGACACCTCAGGGACAGCTGGGGGGTACTGGGGACACTGGGGACACCTCAGGGACAGCCGGGGGGTACTGGGGACACTGGGGACACCCAAGGGACAGCTGGGGGTACTGGGGACACCTCAGGGACAGCTGGGGGGTACTGGGGACACTGGGGACACCCAAGGGACAGCCGGGGGGTACTGGGGACATTGGGGACACCTCAGGGACAGCTGGGGGTACTGGGGACACTGGGGACACCTCAGGGACAGCTGGGGGGTACTGGGGACACTGGGGACACCTCAGGGACAGCTGGGGGGTACCGGGGACACTGGGGACACCTCAGGGACAGCCGGGGGGTACTGGGGACATTGGGGACACCCCAGGGACAGTCAGAATGCTCTGGGGACACTGGGGACACCTCAGGGACAGCTGGGGGGTACTGGGGACACCTCAGGGACAGTCAGGGTGCACTGGGGACACTGAGGACACCCCAGGGACAGCCGGGGTGCAATGGGGACACTGGGGACACCTCGGGGACAGTCAGGGTGCACTGCGGACAGTGGGGACACCTCAGGGACAGTCAGGATGCTCTGGGGACATCCCAGGGAGAGTCAGAATGAACTGGGGACACTGGGGACACCCCAGGGACAGTCAGGATGCTCTGGGGACACTGGGGACACCCTGGGGACAGCCCGAATGCTCTGGGGACATCCCAGGGAGAGTCAGGGTGCACTGGGGACACTGGGGACACCTCAGGGACAGCCGGGGGGTACTGGGGACACTGGGGACACCCCAGGGACAGCCGGGGGGTACTGGGGACACTGGGGACACCTCAGGGACAGCCGGGGGGTACTGGGGACATTGGGGACACCCCAGGGACAGTCAGGATGCAGTGGGGACACTGGGGACACCCCAGGGACAGTCAGGGTGCAATGGGGACACTGGGGACACCCCGGGGACAGTCAGGGTGCAATGGGGACACTGAGGACACCCCAGGGACAGCCGGGATGAACTGGGGACATTAGGGACACTGCAGGGACAGTCAGGGTGCAGTGGGGACACTGGGGACACCTCGGGGACAGTCAGGGTGCAATGGGGACACCTCAGGGACAGTCAGGGTGCAGTGGGGACACTGGGGACACCTCGGGGACAGCCGGGGTGCAATGGGGACACTGGGGACACCCCGGGGACAGTCAGGGTGCACTGGGGACACTGGGGACACCCCAGGGACACCCGGGGTGCAATGGGGACACTGGGGACACCCTGGGGCCAGTCAGGATTCGCTGGTGACCCTGGGGACAGCCGGGATGCTCTGGGGACACCCCGGGGACAGTCAGGATGCAATGGGGACAGTGGGGACACCCTGGGGACAGCCGGGATGAACTGGGGACATTGGGGACACTGCAGGGACAGTCAGGGTGCACTGGGGACACTGGGGACACCTCAGAGACAGCCGGGGTGCAATGGGGACACTGGGGACACCCCGGGGACAGTCAGGGTGCACTGGGGACACTGGGGACACCCCGGGGACAGTCAGGATTCGCTGGTGACCCTGGGGACAGCCGGGATGCTCTGGGGACACCCCGGGGACAGTCAGGATGCAATGGGGACACTGGGGACACCCCAGGGACAGCCGGGGTGCAATGGGGACACTGGGGACACCTCAGGGACAGCCGGGATGAACTGGGGACATTGGGGACACCCCGGGGACAGTCAGGGTGCAATGGGGACACTGGGGACACCTCAGGGACAGTCAGGATTCGCTGGTGACCCTGGGGACAGCCGGGATGCTCTGGGGACACCCCAGGGACAGTCAGGATGCAATGGGAACACCCCGGGGACAGTCTGGGTGCAGTGGGGACACTGGGGACACCCTGGGGACAGCTGGGATGAACTGGGGACATTGGGGACACCTCAGGGACAGTCAGGATGCAGTGGGGACAGTGGGGACACCCTGGGGACAGCCAGAATGCTCGGGGGACAGTGGGGACACCCTGGGGACAGTCTGGGTGCAGTGGGGACACTGGGGACACCTCGGGGACAGTCAGGATGCAGTGGGGACACCCCGGGGACAGTCAGGGTGCACTGGGGACACTGGGGACACCCTGGGGACAGCCGGGATGAACTGGGGACATTGGGGACACCCTGGGGACAGCCGGGCTGCATTGGGGACACCCTGGGGACAGTCTGGGTGCAGTGGGGACACTGGGGACACCTCGGGGACAGTCAGGATGCAGTGGGGACATTGGGGACACCCTGGGGACAGTCAGGATTCGCTGGTGACCCTGGGGACAGCCGGGATGCTCTGGGGACACCCCGGGGACAGCCAGGACGCAGCGGGGACACCTCCGAGACAGCGGGGGATGCTCCGGGGACAGCGGGGACAGCCCAGGACGCACCGGGGACGCACCGGGGACACGCGGGACGGCACCGAGCGCGCCACCCCCACCCTCCCCCGGTACCCTCCCGGTGCTCGGAGGCCACGGATGCCCCCCCACCCAACCCCCGCCTCCGGTGCCACCGAGGAGCGGCCCGAACGGAGCGGAGACTCACCGGGGGCTCCGGCGGGGCATGGCCGGGGCTGGCACCGGCACCGGCACCGGGGCGGGACCGGCGGCGGCGGCGGTGACGTCATGGCTCCACCGGGGCCGGCCCCGCCCTGCGCCCCCGCCGCCGCCAATCCGCGCGCACCGGGCATCCCCCCCCCCCCGCCCCCCCCCCACACCGTTCCCGTGATCACCGGAACCGCCCGGAACGGAGCCGGTACCGCCGCACGGAACGGAAACGGAGCCGGTACCGCCGCCCCTCCCTCCCGGCGGGAATCGGTACCGAGTCCCTCCCCACCACCACCACCGGTGGGGCTGAGGCGGGGTGGGACCGGACCGAGCCGAACCCCACGGAGTCCCCGCGAGCGAACCGAACCGAAATAAAGAGGGACCCCCAAAGGGACCCCAACGGCAGCAGCGGGGTCCGGGACCGGGGACACCGAGACCCCCCCGGGCACCCCAAACACCCCAAACACCACCAGGGAACCCCAAATACCACCCAGGGAACCCCAAACACCCCCAGGGAACCCCAAACACCCCAAACACCACCCAGGGAACCCCAAACACCACCAGGGAACCCCAAACACCCCAAACACACCCAGGGAACCCCAAACACCACCCAGGGCACCTTAAACACCCCTGAGGGCACCCCAAACACCACCAGAGCACCCCAAAAACCCTAAACATCCCCAGGGTACCCTAAACATCCCCAGGGCACCACAAACACCCCCAGGGCACCCCAAACACCCCAGGGTACCCCAAACATCCCCCAGAGCACCACAAACACCTCCAGGGCACCCCAAACACCCCAGGGTACCCCAAACACTCCCAAAATCCCCCGGGACACCCCAAAACCCCCCCCAGGGCCCTCAAAAACATCCCAGAGTACCCCAAACAGCTCCCAGGGCATCCCAAAACCCTCCAGCACCCCAAACACTTCCCAGGGAACCCAAAACACCCCCAAAATCCCCCAGGACACCCCAAAAACCCCAAACATCCCCCAGGGCACCCCAAATATCCCCCAAGGCACCCCAAACATCCCCCAGGGTACCCCAAACACCCCCAAAATCCCCCAGGACACCCCAAAAACCCCAAACATCCCCCAGGGCACCCCAAATATCCCCCAAGGCACCCCAAACATCCCCCAGGGTACCCCAAACAACCCCCAAGGCACCTCAAACACCTCAGGGCACTCAAAAACATCCCAGGGCACCCCAAACATCCCCCAGGGTACCCCAAACATCCCAGGGTACCCCAAAAACCCCTCAGGGTACCCCAAACCTCAGGACACACCAGACAACCCCCCAGGGCACCCCAAACACCACCCAGGGAACCCCAAACACCCCCAAGATCCCCCAGGACACCCCAAAACCCCCCCAAGGGACCCCAGAAATCCCCAGGGCACCCCCAAACATCCGAGGGCATCCCAAACACCCCCATGGCACCCCAAACACCTCAGGGCACCCTCAAACATCCCCCAGGGTACCCCAAAAATCCCCAGGGCACCCCAAACCCCGGGCACATCACGACACAGGGACACCGAGCACCCACCTCCATCACTTTATTTTTGGGGGACCCACAGAACAGAACCTCTGTGCCCCCCAAAACCTCACAGGGCCACTTCCCCCCCGTCCTCCCAGGGTGTGGCAGAGACCCCCAGAATTTGGTGATTTCTGTCCCCCAGAATTTGGTGATTTCCCTCCCCAACTCCATCCCCACGGAGGATGGAATGGTCTGGATGGAGTTTGAGGCTCTGCAGCCCCATCCTGGGGTTTTGGGGTTGCAGGAATCAGCAGAGCTGGAGCTGCAGCTCATCCTGGCACTGGAGAAGGACTCAACCCCCTCCAAATCCCACGGGTGTCCCCCAGAATTTGGTGATTTCTGTCCCCCAGAATTTGGTGATTTCCCTCCTGCGGCAGCTCCATCCCCACGGAGGTTGGAGGATCTGCATGGGGTTTGAAGCTCTGCAGCCCCATCCTGGGGTTTTTGGGGTTTCTGGGGTTGCAGAATCAGCAGAGCTGGAGCTGCAGCTCATCCTGCCACTGGAGAAGGACTCAAGCCCCCCCAAATCCCACGGGTGTCCCCCAGAATTTGGTGATTTCTGTCCCCCAGAATTTGGTGATTTCCCTCCCCAACTCCATCCCCATAGAGAACAGGAAGGTCTGGATGGGGTTTTTGGGGTTTCTGTGGCTGCAGAATCAGCAGAGCTGGAGCTGCAGCTCATCCTGGCACTGGAGAAGGACTCAAAGCCTCCCAAGTCCCACGGTGAGGGTCCCCAGATTTTGGTGATTTCTGTCCCCCAGAATTTGGTGATTTCCCTCCCCAGCTCCATCCGCACGGAGGATGGGAGGCTTTGGAGTCCCATCCTGGGGTTTTTGGAGTTTCTGTGGCTGCAGAATCAGCAGAGCTGGAGCTGCAGCTCATCCTGGCACTGGAGAAGGACTCAACCCCCTCCAAATCCCACGGGTGTCCCCCAGAATTTGGTGATTTCTGTCCCCCAGAATTTGGTGATTTCCCTCCTGCAGCAGCTCCATCCCCACGGAGGACAGGAAGGTCTGGATGGGGTTTTGGGGGTTTCTGTGGCTGCAGAATCAGCAGAGCTGGAGCTGCAGCTCATCCTGGCACTGGAGCAGCTCTGCAGCCCCCCCAGGTCCCACGCTGAGGGTCCCACACCGGGCTCAGCCCACGGCTCCCGGCTCCAGGCTCCCGTTGGCTCCTCGGGCTGGGCTGGACGAGGCCGCTCCCTGCGGCTGCTGCTGCTCCTGCCGGGGCTGGAAGAGAAGGTGACACAGCTGGGACAGCACAGGGACAATGGCAGGGGGTGCTGGGACACAGCCTGGTGGGGCAGTGTCACTCCCACACGAATTGGTCACTCCACGGGGTGGGAGCACCAACAGACCGGGAGGGGTTTTGCTCTGGGCTCCTGCTTGAAACCAACAGCTACAGCAAAACTGGGGGTCTTCAGTCAGAGCCTGGGATGTGACCCCTCCCAAGCCCAAAACTTGGCTTTGACACCGTGACAGGACAGTGGGTGACATCACCTGTCCTTGTGGGGACACCACAAAAAAGCCCCAAATTCCAGCCAGCATGAGAGGAACAAATTTCAGTTATCCCAGTGAAAATTAAGACACCCCAAAGAAGCCCCAGGCTCCAAAAAGGAACAAATTTCAGTCATCCCAGTGAAAATTAAGATTCCAAGGAAGGAGAACCACTGGGATGTGGTCACTCCACCCCAAAACTTGAAGCTATGACAGGACAGTGGGTGACATCACCTGTAGGGACACCCCAAAGAAACCTCAAATTCCAGCCAGGGTGCCAGGAAAAAAATTTCAGTTTCAGGAACAAATTTGTTGCTGGTTCCAGACAGGAACAAATTTCAGTCATCCCAGTGAAAATTAAGATTCCAGGGAAGGAGAACCACTGGGATGTGGTCACTTCACCCCAAAACTTGAAGCTATGACAGGACAGTGGGTGACATCACCTGTGGGGACACCCCAAAAAAAGTTCCAGGTTCCAAACAGGAACAAATTTCAGTCATCCCAGTGAAAATTAAGACTCCAAGGAAGAAAGGAGAACCTCTGGGATGTGGTCACTCCACCCCAAAACTTGAAGCCATGACAGGACAGTGGGTGACATCACCTGTGGGGACACCCCAAAAAAGCTCCAGGCTCCAGAAAGGATGACAGGAACAAATTTCAGTCATCCCAGTGAAAATTAATCCACCCCAAAGAAGCTCCAGGTTCCAGCCAGGATGACAGGAACAAATTTCAAATTTCAGTCATCCCAGCGAAAATTAAGACACCAAGGAAGAAAGGAGAACCCCAAAACCTGACCTTCACCCCAGGAGCCATGACAGGACAGTGGGTGACATCACCTGTCCCTGTGGGGACACCCCAAAAAAAGTTCCAGGTTCTGAACAGGAACAAATTTCAGTCATCCCAGTGAAAATTAATCCACCCCAAAGAAGCCCCAGGCTCCAAACAGGATGAGAGGAATAAATTTCAGTTATCCCAGTGAAAATTAAGGTTCCAAGGAAGGAGAACCACTGGGATGTGGTCACTCCACCCCAAAACTTGAAGCCATGACAGGACAGTGGGTGACATCACCTGTAGGGACACCCCAAAGAAACCTCAAATTCCAGCCAGGGTGCCAGGAAAAAATTTCAGTTTCAGGAACAAATTTGTTCCTGGTTCCAAAAAGGAACAAATTTCAGTCATCCCAGTGAAAATTAAGACACCAAGGAAGAAAGGAGAACCCCAAAACCTGACCTTCACCCCAGGAACCATGACAGGACAGTGGGTGACATCACCTGTCCCTGTGGGGACACCCCAAAAAAAGTTCCAGGTTCTGAACAGGAACAAATTTCAGTCATCCCAGTGAAAATTAATCCACCCCAAAGAAGCTCCAGGTTCCAGCCAGGATGACAGGAACAAATTTCAAATTTCAGTCATCCCAGTGAAAATTAAGACGCCAAAGAAGAAAGGAGAACCCCTGGGCTGGGAAACAACTCCCCTAAACCCCTTCCCAGCTGGGATGAAGAGCTTCCAAGAGCATCCCAGCCATCCCCATTGTCCCAGACACTGCCAGGGTGCCACCCACAGCCTGGCACTCCTAAAGCCATCCAGGCTATGGAGCTTCTGGATGGGAGGAAGAGGAGGGAAGAGGAAAACCCACCCCAGGGAGGGGTTTCAGTCCCACCTGGCCATACCTGGGCAGGAGCCTCGGCTGCAGGGATGCTGAGGGGGGTGGAGGAGCTGCCCCTGTCGGGCTCCTCCAGGGCCAGGATGTCGATGGGAGCCTCGGCCATGTCCCTCAGGGCTGGCTCCAGGCTCACAGAAGGGTCAAAGAGCAGAGGGGATGGGGGGCACTGCATGCCATCACCCACCACGTCCAGGTCCTGGCAGGGAAAAACAGAGCTCAGCAGGAGGAGGGGGATGAGGAGCAGCAGGAAAGGGAGGAGAAAGGCAGGGAGGAGGAGGAGGAGGAGTGGGAACCATGCCTGGGCAGGAAAACACCCCAGGAACCTCCTCCTCCTCCTCCTGGAATGCCATGCTGGAGGCCAGAGTGATTTCTTGTCCCCAAAAGTGTCCCTCCAGCACCTGGAATGGCTTTGGCACAACCACACCTTTCTGGGGACACCCAGAGCAGTTCCCCCATCTCCAGGATGTCACACACACTGCTGGGGACACCCAGAGCCATCCTGGATGTCACACACACTGCTGGGGACACCCAGAGCAGTGCCCCATCTCCAGGATGTCACACACACCTTCCAGGGGACACCTGGAACATCCCCAGCCTCTCCAGGATGTCACACACAGTGCTGGGGACACCCAGAGCCATCCAGGATGTCACACACACTGCTGGGGACACCCAGAGCCATGCAGGATGTCACACACACTGCTGGGGACACCCAGAGCCATGCAGGATGTCACACACACTGCTGGGGACACCCAGAGCCATCCTGGATGTCACACACACTGCTGGGGACACCCAGAGCCACATCCAGGATGTCACACACACTGCTGGGGACACCCAGAGCCACATCCTGGATGTCACACACACTGCTGGGGACACCCAGAGCCATCCTGGATGTCACACACACTGCTGGGGACACCCAGAGCAGTCCCCCATCTCCAGGATGTCACACACACCTTCCAGGGGACACCTGGAACATCCCCAGCCTCTCCAGGATGTCACACACACTGCTGGGGACACCCAGGGCCATCCAGGATGTCACACACACTGCTGGCAAGGGGAGAGACTGGGATTTAGGAGCTGGGATTCAGCAGAGGCTGGGATTCAGGAGAGGATGGGATTTGGGAGAAGCTGGGATTTAGGAGAGCCTGGGATTCAGGAGAAACTGGGATTCAGGAGAAACTGGGATTCAGGACAGGTTGGGATTTGGGAGAAGCTGGGATTCAGGAGAGCCTGGGATTCAGGACAGGCTGGGATTTGGGAGAAGCTGGGATTCAGAAACTGGGATTCAGGAAAAACTGGGATTCAGGAGAAACTGGGATTTGTGAGAGGCTGGGATTCAGAAACTGGGATTCAGCAGAGGCTGGGATTTGTGAGAGGCTGGGATTCAGAAACTGGGATTCAGGAGAAACTGGGATTCAGCAGAGGCTGGGATTTGTGAGAGATTGGGATTCAGAAGCTGGGATTCAGCAGAGGCTGGGATTTGGGACAGTCTGGGATTCAGCAGAGGCTGGGATTTGTTTTGCCTCCAAAGGGGCTCTGACACCAGGGTGACATCCCCGTGACTCAGGAGTGGCACCTCCCCAGCCTGCTGAGACACAACACAGACGCCCTCAGCGGCTTCCACGGATCTGCAGCGCTTCCAGAGGGAGCTCAGAACCCTCTCAAAGGACAGGATGAGGGAAAACAACCCTGGTTTTACCTTTCCAACCCCAAAAATCCACCTCCTGTCTGCACAGAAAGGAGCTGGGATCTGATCTGAGCCCTCCCCCGGCCTGACCCAGCTCCTGCTGCTGGAATTCCCTTCTCCATCACCAAATTCCAAAGGAAATCCAAGGTTTGCCTCCAACAGCAGAGCTCAGGAGCACCCAAACTCTTGAGGGGACACTGACAGGAGCAGCTCCCCTGGATCCTGCTGCTCTGCTTTGGCCTCAATGCATTCCTGAGGTTCTGAGCTCTGCTGGTTTAAATGCACACACAATAATCTGGGGATTAAAATCTTCATGTTTTTCCTCGTGCCAGAGAAAATGGGGGTGGGAAAGGGGGGGCAAATCCTCTTTTTTTAAGAGGTCCCTGCTCTTAAAGAGCACAGCCACAGAACAGCTCCCAAACCTTCCACATTGCTGCATTTTCAGACTTCCCAGGATGGTTTAGAATGTAAAAAAATCCATGGACAGGGACATGGACACCTTCCACTAACCCAGGTGGCTCCAAGCCTTGTCCAACCCGGCCTTGGACACTTCCAGGGATCCAGGAAAATCCATTCCAGGGTTTCCTTAAGGAGAAATCTGGGGAGATGCTCCAAATTTGTAGAAATTTGTTGAAAATATCCCATCTAACCCTGGAATCCATTCCCCTTTGTCCTGACACTCCATCCTTTGTCCCAAATCCCTCTCCAGCTCTCTGCAGGCACAAGGGGCTCTCTAAGATGTCCCTGGATCCTTCTCCTCTCCAGCTCCAGAGCTCTTCCAGCCCTTGGAAGCTCCTCCTGTGCTCAGAACCCCAGACCCAGGTGGGATCTCAGGTGGAACAGGAGGAAAAGGAGTGGGAAGAAAAGGATGGGGATCAGAAAAGAAGGAAAAGAAATGGAAGAGGAGGAAAGGGTTGGAAAAAAAAAGGCTGGAAAAAGTGAATGGAGGTTGAAAAAGAAGAAGGGCTGAAAAGAAGAGAAAGAGATTGAAAGAGGTTGAAAAAGAGGAGGGTGGGAAGAAAAGGATGAGGATGAGAAAAGCAGAAAGAAATGGAAGAGGAGGAAGGGATGGAAAGAAAAGTTGGAAGAAGTGAATTGGGATTGAAAAAGAGGAAGGGGTGGAAAGAAAAGGATGGGGATGAGGAAAGGAGAAAAGGATGGAAGAAGAGGAAAGGGTTGGAAGAAAAGGAAGAAGTGAATGGGGGTTGAAAAAGAGGAAGGGATGAAAAGGATGGGGATGAGAAAAGCAGAAAGAAATGGAAGAAGAGGAAGGAGTTGGAAGAAAAGATTGGAAGAAGTGAATGGGGGTGGAAAAGGAGGAAGGATGAAAAGGATGGGGATGAGAAAAGACAAAAGAGAAACAGAGGAGGAGGAAGGGATGGGAAGAAAAGGAGAAAGAGAAATGGAAGAGGAGGAAGGGATGGGAAGAAAAGGCTGGAAGAAGTGAATGGAGGTTGAAAAAGAGGAAGGGATGAAAAGGATGGGGATGAGAAAAGAAAAAACAGAAATGGAAGAAGAGGAAAGGATGGGAAGAAAAGAAGAAAGAGAAATGGAAGAGGAAGGAGTTGGAAGAAAAGATTAGAAGAAGTGAATGGGGGTGGAAAAGGAGGAAGGATGAAAAGGATGGGGATGAGAAAAGAAGAAAGAGAAATGGAAGAGGAGGAAGGGATGGAAAGAAAAGGTTGGAAGAAGTGAATGGGGGTTGAAAAAGAGGAAGGGATGAAAAGGATGGGGATGAGGAAAGGAGAAATGGAAGAGGAGGAAGGGATGGGAAGAAAAGGATGGGGATGAGGAAAGGAGAAAAGGATGGAAGAAGAGGAAGGGATGGGAAGGCTGGAAGAAGTGAATGGAGGTTGAAAAAGAGGAAGGGGTGGGAAGAAAAGGATGGGGATCAGAAAAGGAGAAAGAAATGGAAGAGAAAGAAGGGATGGGAAGAAAAGGCTGGAAGAAGTGAATGGGGGTTGAAAAGGAGGAAGGGATGAAAAGGATGGGGATGAGAAAAGAAGAAAGAGAAATGGAAGAGGAAGGAGTTGGAGGAAAAGATTGGAAGAAGTGAATGGAGGTTGAAAAAGAGGAAGGGATGGGAAGAAAAGGATGGGGATGAGAAAAGAAGAAAGAGAAATGGAAGAGGAGGAAGGGATGGGAAGAAAAGCTTGGAAGAAGTGAATTTGGATTGAAAAAGAGGAAGGGGTGGAAAGAAAAGGATGGGGATGAGGAAAGGAGAAAAGGATGGAAGAAGAGGAAAGGATGAGAAGAAGAGGTTGGAAGAAGTGAATGGGGATTCAAAAGGAGGAAGGGGTGGGAAGAAAAGGATGGGGATGAGAAAAGAAGAAAGAGAAATGGAAGAGGAGGAAGGGATGGGAAGAAAAGGAGAAAGAGAAATGGAAGAGGAAGGAGTTGGAAGAAAAGATTGGAAGAAGTGAATGGGGGTTGAAAAGGAGGAAGGATGAAAAGGATGGGGATCAGAAAAGGAGAAAGAGAAATGGAAGAGGAGGAAGGGGTGGGAAAAAAAGGATGGGGATGAGAAAAGAAGAAAGAGAAATGAAACAGGAGGAAGGGATGGAAAGAAAAGTTGGAAGAAGTGAATTGGGATTGAAAAAGAGGAAGGAATGAAAAGGATGGGGATCAGAAAAGGAGAAAGAGAAATGGAAGAGAAAGAAGGGATGGGAAGAAAAGCTTGGAAGAAGTGAATGGGGGTTGAAAAAGAGGAAGGAAAGAAAAGGATGGGGATCAGAAAAGGAGAAAGAAATGGAAGAAGAGGAAAAGATGGGAAGAAAAGGAGAAAGAGAAATGGAAGAGGAAGGAGTTGGAAGAAAAGGTTGGCAGAAGTGAATGGGGATTGAAAAAGAGGAAGGGATGAAAAAGATGGGGATCAGAAAGAAAAAAGAGAAATGGAAGAGGAGGAAGGGATGAAAAGGATGGGGATCAGAAAAGAAAAAAGAGAAATTGAAGAGGAGGAAGGGATGGGAAGAAAAGGATGGGGATCAGAAAAGAAGAAAGAGAAACACAAGAGGAGGAAGGGATGGGAAGAAAAGGCTGGAAGAAGTGAACGGGGGTTGAAAAAGAGGAAGGATAAAAAGGATGGGGATCAGAAAAGAAAGAGAAACGCAAGAGGAGGAAGGGATGGCAGAAGCCCCTCTCCCATCCCAGGGGCCACCTGGACAGCACTCCCACTTACATCACTGAACTCCAGGGGCAGGCTCTCGCTGGGCTGCAGCTCAGCCGCGCTCAGGTACAGCTCGGTGGGCGCTGCCCCCAGCTCCTGGGGCACTGCCAGCACCTGCTCGGGCACGTACATCTGCGGGGGCAGCCGCAGGTGCAGCGGGCAGCAGGGCTCCTCCGACAGGCTGACGGGCACGGGCTTGTTGCAGGGAACCTCCTCAGAGCCCTGGCAAGGCTTGAAAAGGGTCTGGTTGGTGTCCTGGCAGATATCTGGGAAAAGGAGGTCAAGGAAAGCAGCAGAGGGACAGGCAGAGAGTGCCAGATTGGGGTGATCCCATAGTGAGGGATCCTTGATCCCGTATTTGGGGGTGATCCCATAGTGAGGGATCCTTGATCCCGTATTTGGGGGTGATCCCTGATCCCGTATTTGGGGGTGATCCCTGAATTGGGGAATCCTTAATCCCATACTGAGGGATCCTTGATCCCGTATTTGGGGGTGATCCCTGATCCCATATTTGGGGTGATCCCATATTGGGGGATCCTTGATCCCATATTGGGGGATCCCTGATCCCGTATTTGGGGTGATCCCATATTGGGGAATCCTTGATCCCATATTGGGGGATCCCTGATCCCGTATTTGGGGTGATCCCATATTGGGGAACCCTTAATCCCATATTTGGGGGTCATCCCTGAGCTGGGGGACCCCTGATCCCATATTGGAGCTCATCCCATATTGGGGGATCCTTGATTCCATACTGGGGAATCCTTGATCCCAAATTTGGGGGTGATCCCTGAATTGGGGAATCCTTGATCCCATATTTGGGGGTGATTCCTGAGCTGGGGATCCCTTATTTGGGGTGATCCCTGAATTGGGGAATCATTGATCCCATATTGGGGGATCCTTGATCCCATATTTGGGGGTGATCCCTGAGCTAGGGAATCCTTGATCCCATATTGGGGGTGATCCCATATTGAGGGATCCTTGATCCCATATTTGGGGGTGATCCCTGAATTGGGGAATCCTTAATCCCATACTGGGGTCATCCCATATTGGGGGACCCTTGATTCCATATTTGGGGGTCATCCCTGAGCTGGGGGACCCCTGATCCCATATTGGAGCTCATCCCATATTGGGGGATTCTTGATCCCATATTGGGGAATCCTTGATCCCAAATTTGGGGGTGATTCCTGAGCTAGGGAATCCTTGATCCCATATTTGGGGGTGATCCCTGAATTGGGGAATCCTTAATCCCATACTGGGGTCATCCCATATTGGGGAATCCTTAATCCCATATTTGGGGGTGATCCCTGAGCTAGAGAATCCTTGATCCCATATTGGGGAATCCTTGATCCCGTATTTGGGGGTGATCCCTGAATTGGGGAATCCTTGATCCCATACTGGGGGATCCTTGATCCCAAATTTGGGGGAATCCCTGAGCTGGGGGACCCCTGATCCCTTATTTGGGGTTATCTCTGAGCTGGGGAATCCTTGATCCCATATTGGGGAACCCTTGATCCCAAATTTGGGGTTATCCCTGAGCTGGGGGACCCCTGATCCCTTATCTGGGGGTCATCTCTGAGCTGAGGAATCCTTGATCCCATATTTGGGGGATCCAGAGGGATAAAACACTGAGAAATACTCCCAAACTGGGGTGGGTTTAACACCATTTGTGGGGGAATTTTCAACTTCACCCCAAGTCATTTCCACGATGGAAAACTGGGACAAACAGCCACAACCTCCCCCTGTGGGGGCTGGGAGATGTGGCTGATCCCTGGAAACCTCTCAGATCCTCAGCTGGGTGGCACAAAGGCTCAGGATTAACTTTTGTTTGCAGACATCCATGGGAAATGAGCAGCTCCAGCCTCACAGGCAGGGAGATCCCAGCACACACAGTGCAGCATTGGAGTTCTGCTATTTCCATCTTCCCACTGCATTTTCCTTCCCAGTGGAAAACCAGTTCCTGCCAGAGGTGTAAATGGGATTTCCTGCCTTTAATCCCCAAACAGAAACTCTGCTTCAATTGCATCACACCCGCAGAGCGAGCCAGGAGCTACAGATCAAAGCCCAGCCTGCTCTGAAGCCATCACCTTCCAACCCTTTCTTCCTCTTCCCACACCCATCCCTCTTCTTGCAAGCCCTATTCTGATCCCATCCTCCTTTTCCTCCTCTTTTAATCTCTCTTTTCACCATTCCTCTTTTCCAATCCCAATTCACTTCTTCCAACCTTTTCTTCCCATCCTTTACTCCCCCTTCCGT
This sequence comes from Calcarius lapponicus, assembly GCA_039654755.1. Lineage (NCBI taxonomy): Eukaryota > Metazoa > Chordata > Aves > Passeriformes > Fringillidae > Calcarius > Calcarius lapponicus. Next base: position 91,537 of record JBBFKN010000139.1, read on the forward strand.
TCCTCTTTCTTCTTCTTCTGAACCCCAAGCTTTTCTTCCCATCCTTTCCTCCTCTTCCATCCTTTTCTCCTTTTCTGATCCCGATCCTTTTCTTCCAACCCCTTCCTCTTTTCCAATCCCATTTCTTCAAACCTTTTCTTCCCATCTCTTTCTCTTCTTCCATCCCTCATTCTTCCCTTTGGATCCCCATCCTTTTCTTCCCTTCCTCTTTTTATAATCTTCATTCACTTCTTCCAGACTTTCCTTCCAACCTTTTCCTCCTCTTCCATCCTTTTCTCCTTTTCTGATCCTCATCCTTTCATCTCTTCCTCTTTTTCAACCTCCATTCATTTCTTCCAACCTTTTCTTCCCATCCCTTTCTATTCTTCCATCCTTTTCTCCTTTTCTGATCTTCATCCTTTCATCCCTTCCTCTTTTTCAACCTCCATTCACTTCTTCCAGCCTTTTCTTCCAACCTTTTCCTCCTCTTCCATCCTTTTCTCCTTTCTGATCTTCATCCTTTTCACCCTCCTCTTTTTCAACCTCCATTCACTTCTTCCAACCTTTTCTTCCAACCTTTTCCTCCTCTTCCACCCATTTCTCCTTTTCTGATCCTCATCCTTTCATCCCTTTCTCTTTTCAATCCCAATTCACTTCTTCCAACCTTTTCTTCCCATCCCTTTCTGTTCTTCCATCCTTTTCTCCTCTTCTGATCCTCATCCTTTTCTTCCAACCCCTTCCTCTTTTTCAATCCCCATTCACTTCTTCCAACATTTTCTTCCCATCCTTTCCTCATCTTCCATCCATTTCTCCTTTTCTGATCCCCATCCTTTCATCCCTTCCTCTTTTCAATCCCAATTCACTTCTTCCAACATTTTCTTCCCATCCTTTACTCCTCTTAATTCCTCTTTCTTCTTCTTCTGATCCCCAACCTTTTCTTCCCATCCCTTCCTCCTCTTCCATCCTTTTCTCCTTTCTGATCCTCATCCTTTTCACCCCTTCTTTTTCCACCTCCATTCATTTCTTCCAACCTTTTCTTTCCATCCTTTCCTCTTTTTCCATCCCTTTCTCCCCTTCTGATCCCCATCCTTTTCTTCCAACCCCTTCCTCCCACCTTTCTCCTCTCCCATCCCCTTCCAACCATGATCACCCTAATTGCAATTTCCTCACCAGTGTGGGAGGGGAAAATAAAAATCCCAAACCCACATAAAACTGAGGAAAACACACCAAATTTAAGGCAGTTTCTTAAAGCTGGCTGGGTTTGAGATTCACCCCTCCCTCCTCTCCTCCCTACTCCAAGGATTTCTCAGGAATTCACTTCCTGGCAGGCTGTGGGGAGCCAGAATTTGGGCTGGCAGCAAAATCAGAGCCCAGCCCAAGAGAAAAGGACCTGGGACACCCAAGGGAAGATGTGCTGAGGGAACAGGGAGTGGGGAAAATCAGATTTTTTCATCTCCTGCAGCTCCAGCACTGAGTTTACCGGTAGCCAAAAGCACAGATTGCTAAAAAGGACAAAAAATCCCAGGCTCCATCTGGAACCTCCATCCCTTTTAGTGCCCTGTCACAAACATTTCAGCTCCTGGAAGCAAACAGAGCCCCAGAGAAGCCACAGATGTTATCAGATGTTATCAGCTGCCCCAGGAAAAGCTTGTTTGTGTCACTGAGAGCTCCCACCAGCTCTGCCCTCCCTCCCAGCAGCACCAGCTGCCAGCAGCAGCTTCTCTGGCTGTTTGATGGGATTTCTCCTGGTTTTGTTTTGAGGTCTGGGGTGGTTAAAGAGGAACAAAAGCAGCTTCCAGCTCCTGCTCCCTGCACAGGGTTGGGGGAGCAGGAGAACTCCAGGGAATTTAAAAAAAACAAACCAGGAGTTCTCAAAAATTCAGAATTTCCCAAGAAATTTGAGAGCTCCTTAAGAACCAATTGCTGAATTAATCAGGAGGAACTTCTGAGCTCATCAGGGATTTCTGAATTCATCAGGAATTTCTGAATTCATCAGGAATTTCTGAATTCATCAGGAATTTCTGAATTCATCAGGGATTTCTGAATTCATCAGGAGGAATTTCTGAATTAGTCAGAGGGATTTCTGAATTTATCAGGAGGAACGTCTGAATTCATCAGGAGGGATTTCTGACCTCATCAGGAATTTCTAATTCATCAGGGATTTCTGAATTCCTCGGGGATTTCTGAATTCATCAGGAGGAATTTCTGAGCTCATCAGGAATTTCTAATTCATCGGGGATTTCTGAGCTCATCAGGAATTTCTGAACTCATCAGAAGGAATTTCTGAATTCATCAGGGATTTCTGAATTCATCAGGAGGAATTTTTTTGATAGAAAATGAGGCCAGACATTGTTGCTCCCACACGAACTGGCTGATCCACGGGCTGGGAGCACCAACAGACTGGGGAGACACAATTCTGAATTCACCACGGATTTCTGAATCCATCAGAAATTTCTGAATTCCTCAGGGATTTCTGAATTCATCAGGGATTTCTAATTCATCAGGGATTTCTGAATTCATCAGGAGGAATTTCTTTGATAGAAAATGAGGCCAGACATTGTTGCTCCCACACGAACTGGCTGATCCACGGGCTGGGAGCACCAAAAGACTGGGGAGCCACAATTCTGAATTCACCACGGATTTCTGAATTCATCAGAAGGAATTTCTGAATTCATCAGGGATTTCTGAACTCAACAGGGATTTCTGAATCCATCAGGAGGAATTTCTTTGATAGAAAATGAGGCCAGACATTGTTGCTCCCACACGAACTGGCTGATCCACGGGCTGGGAGCACCAACAGACTGGGGAGACACAATTCTGAATTCACCACGGATTTCTGAATTCATCAGGGATTTCTGAATCCATCAGGGATTTCTGAATTCATCAGAAGGAATTTCTGAATTCACCAGGAGGATTTCTGAATTCAACAGGGATTTCTGAATTCATCAGGGATTTCTGAGCTCATCGGGGATTTCTGAATTCATCAGAGATTTCTGAATTCATCAGGAGGAATTTCTGACCTCATCAGAAATTTCTAATTCATCAGGGATTTCTGAATCCATCAGGGATTTCTGAATTCATCAGGAGGAATTTCTTTGATAGAAAAAGAGGTCAGACATTGTTGCTCCCACACGAACTGGCTGATCCACGGGCTGGGAGCACCAACAGACTGGGGAGACATTTCCTCTGGGCTCCTGCTTGAAACCAACGGCTACAGCAAACCGAGGGCCTTGATTCAGGGCCAGGGAGGGAGAAAAGAGGCACAGCCAGGGGGAAATTGATGGAAAACAATCAGGGATCAAAGGATACGCGTGAGGCAGTGCCGGGTCAGCGGCAGGGACGGGTTGGAGCATCGGACGTCGTCCACAAAGGCCAAGCAGCGCTGGCTGGAGCGGGTGGTGTGAGCCTGAAATCACGGAATGGTTTAGGTCTGGAGAGATCCTAAAGCTCCATAGGAAGGGCAATTTCCACTGTTTTAAGCCATATCCAACCTGGACTTGAGGGATGGGGCAGCCACAGTTCCATTCCAGGGCCTCTCCAGCCTCACAGGGAGGAATTTGTTCTCAATATCCCATCTAAACCTCTGGTGTCTTATTTGAAAACCGTTTCCTCTTGTCCTGTCACGGGATGTCTATTTAAAAGTCCCACTCCCTTTTTTTATTAAGCCTCTTTTAGGCACTGGAATGGATTCACTCAGACCCAGGAGCTCCTACAAACCCAAGAGCTCCCACAACATCCCTAGGAGCTCCTACAAGAACCCCAAGAACTCCCACAACAGCCCCAGGAACTTCTCCAAACCCAAGAACTCCCACAACAATCCCAGGAACTTCTCCAAACCCAAGAGCTCCCACAACAACCCCAGGAGCTTCTGAACAACCCCAGGTGCTTCTCCAAACCCAAGAGCTCCCACAACAACCCCAGGAGCTTCTCCAAACCCAAGAGCTCCCACAACAACCCCAGGAGCTCCTGAACAACCCCAGGTGCTTCTCCAAACCCAAGAACTCCCACAACAACCCCAGGAGCTTCTGAACAACCCCAGGAACTTCTGAACAACCCCAGGAGCTCCTGAACAACCCCAGGAGCTCCTGAACAACCCCAGGAGCTCCTCCAAACCCAGAAGGTCGCCACCCTGGCGGGAAGGGCGTTCCACAGGGCAATCTGCCAGGGCCTGGGGGTCACTCCCAGCATGGCAGGAGAGGCCAGAGCCCCTCCAGGACGTCCCCACGGACCTGCTGGGCCGCGCCGTCGGTGGCCAGGACGCGGCGCTCGCGGAGCTGCCGGTGCAGCAGCGCCTCCACCCCGTAGCGCTGCCGGTACCGCCGCAGGCACTTGAGCCTCTTCAGGTTCTCCCTCTCCTTGGCCATCAGCCCCTCTGGCCCTGTCAGGAGGCTGCTCCCTGCAGGAATAAAGGGAGAGTCAGGGATCTGCCTGGGTTTTTTGGGGTTTTGAGGGCACCACGCGCAGCAGCGGCGGCGCAGGTTCCATCCCGAAGTCGATCCTGACCTCTCCTGAAAGCCACGGAGTATTTTGAAAATCTCCTTTAAAAAAGAATTCGAGCCACTCCACTGTGGCATTGTGATTTCAGAATAGAAACGTGTCAAATTCCAGGTCGCTCCTGTGTGAGTTCTGGAAGCTTCCTGCCAGCGTTCCTGGTGTAATTACAGGGCAAACGCTCAGGATCTGCTTTTCCTCTGCCTGGTTTGCTAAAAAGAGTTCTGCAAAATTGGTATGTACCAAACTCCTGGTTATTTTTACTTGAGCCTGAGCTGAATTATGGCGTTTTCCAGGATGAGCTATTAAAGGATGAGGCTGGAAAAAGAGTCCTTTGCTCTGCAATACTTGGGATCGGTTACACAACTCGGTTTTGCCTCTGTTGAACTGGGAATTCCTGCTTTCAAAAGCATGCTCTGCATAGAGAGAATGCCAGCAGAGGCAGAGGGAAAGCTGCAAAGGAGGAATAAGCCAGTAGAGCAGCACTGGTGTTACTGGAACCAGCTCCTTTCCACACAGCAAGAGTCTTATGGATGAATATTTTTTGTTCATAAAAGGAAAAAAACAGGAAATCCCAGTACAAAATAAGCACTTTTGTCTCAGAATTAACATTACAGCTCATTTCCTGCCAACGCTGCAAGCTCTGAAGAGCAAAGAAACGCACAAGCTTTGGAACTGCAGTGATAGGGATCTCTGGGCACAGGACCAGCACAGAATCATGGAATCCCTCAGGCTGGAAGAGCTCTCCAGGATCAGAGTCCAAGCTGGGACTGATCCCCACCTTGCCAACCAGACCAGAGCACTGAGTGCAGTGTCCAGCTGCTCACTGAACACCTCCCTGGGCAGTTCCAATGCCTGACCACCTTTTCCACAGAGAAATCCTCTTGATGCCCACCCCAAACCTCCCCTGGCACAGTTTGAAGCCATTTCCTCTTGTCTCATTGTTCCGTGGGAGCAGATATATTACACTATATTATGGTACTATAGTATAGTATATATTGTGTTATATAATATACTATATAAATACTATATATAAACATATACTATAATATTATATACTCTATATATAATATATATACATATACTATGATATTCTATACTATATATATTCTGTGTACATTATATATGGTACTATATATACTATATTATACTATACTATAATTATAGTATGATTGTATATGTATAGGGTTATACTATATATAGTATACTACATATATAGTAGATACTATATACTACATGTATACTATATATACACTATGATATTATATACTATATACTATATATATTATATATATATTCATATACTATGATATTATATACTATATACTATATATATACAATAATATTATATACTATAAACTATATATATACATATACTATGATATTCTATACTATATATAATACATACTATATATATGATACTATATATACTATATATATTGTACTATAATTATACTATGATTATATATGTATAGTGTTATACTATATATATAGTATATACTATACAGAGTGTACCATAATATTCTATACTATATATATTCTATATACTATATATATGGTACTATATATACTATATATATTATACTATACTGTAATTATACTTTAATTACATATATATAGGGTTATACCATATATAGTATATAATATATATAGTATACCATAATATTCTATATTATATATATTCTATATACTACATATACTATATATATACACTATATATATTATACTATACTATAATTATATATGTATAGGGTTATACTATATATAGTATATACAATATATAATATACTAACTATATTCTATACTACATATTCTATACTATATTACATCTAAATGAAGGAGGAATGATGAGGACTCCAGTGATATCATCCATACCTGACCCCCACCTGGCTGCACCCTGCTGTCAGGGAGTTACTGAGTGAGATGGTCCCACTTGAGCCTCCTTTTCTCCAGGCTCAGCCTCTCCCCAGCTCTCCAGATCCTCCTCCTTGTGCTCCAGCCACTTCCCCATCTCCAGACATGCTCCAACCCCTCAATGAAACACCCAGTGTGGAACCCTCCCTTTACCCTGCCCTGAAATCTGCCTCTAGAAAGGCCCAAACCCTCCATTTTTAGCAGATTTCTGTGCCCACCCTCAGGCAGGAGGTCTGGGCTCACCGATGGCCTCGTGCTCTCCCTTCCTGCTGTGCAGGAACCGGCGTTTCTTCTCCTTCAGGAGGTGCTGGAGCCTCTTGAACTGGTCGATGTAGAGGGACTGGAGGCGGATCAGCTTCTCCCTCATGATCAGAGCCACCTCCTCGGCTGTGTACACACCAGCATGCCTGGAAAACCCAGGGAAAGAGGCTCTGTTTGGGGGGGTTCCTGGAGACTGATCCCCCCAAAGGGTGTGGGGGTCCCTCAGGGCTGCTCCCTGAAGGGTCTGGGGGATCCCAGAGGTTTTTTTCTGCTGAAGAGTCTGGGGGTCCCTCAGGGATGAACCCCCAAAAGGTGTGAAGGTATCTTGGTATCGGGTCTGGGGATCCCATGGGTTTTTTCTGAAGAGTCTGGGTTCCAGGCTGAGCCCCCCTCAAAATATAAATTTAACTACTCCCCCAACCTACTTGAGGGGATCCTCCTGGTCGCTGTCGATGCTGTCAGCTTCACTGTCAGGGTCCCCACGCCACGTCTGCTCCACGGTGACAGGGTCCTGCTCGCAGTCACTCCAGCTGTCCTCGTCTGCAAGACACAGCAGCAGAGTGACAGGACACTGTCCCACAACCCAGCATGGCCAGGGACACCCTGGAGCTCAGCCCCATGGAGCTGAGCAGGCTCTGCCTCATGCCAAGAGGGAATTCTCCACCTCAAAACTCTGAGGGAGCAGGAAACAACAGGAAACCTCCCAGTTTGGAACAACCAAAATTCCAGAACACACTGGGAATGATGCTTCAGCCCTCCCAGGAACCAGGGAATTCCAGGACACACTGGGAATGATGCTTCAGCCCTCCCAGGAACCACAGAATTCCAAAACACACTGGGAATGATGCTTCAGCCCTCCCAGGAACCACAGAATTCCAGAACACACTGGGAATGATGCTTCAGCCCTCCCAGGAACCACAGAATTCCAGAACACACTGGGAATGATGCTTCAGCCCTCCCAGGAACCACAGAATTTCAAAACACACTGGGAATGATGCTTCAGCCCTTCCAGGAACCACGGAATTCCAGAACACACTGGGAATGATGTTTCAGCCCTCCCAGGAACCAGGGAATTCCAGAACACACTGGGAATGATGCTTCAGCCCTCCCAGGAACCATAGAATTCCAGAACACACTGGGAATGATGCTTCAGCCCTTCCAGGAACCACAGAATTCCAGAACACACTGGGAATGATGCTTCAGCCCTCCCAGGAACCACAGAATTCCAAAACACACTGGGAATGATGCTTCAGCCCTCCCAGGAACCACAGAATTTCAAAACACACTGGGAATGATGCTTCAGCCCTCCCAGGAACCACAGAATTCCAGAACACACTGGGAATGATGCTTCAGCCCTCCCAGGAACCACAGAATTCCAGAACACACTGGGAATGATTCTTCAGCCCTCCCAGGAACCACAGAATTCCAAAACACGCTTGAGTCCAAACATGAATTACTGGTTTAAGTGCCTTCAATCCAGACCCAGAAAACCCAATACCTGGTACCCCCAGAGGATTTGTAAAAACCAGAAGCTAAAATCTCAGGGCGAGGGGCTCAGAGCTCACCCAGGATGCGGCTGGCCTCGCTGCGGCTGCTCTCGGCGCTCTGGCTGCCCAGCTCTGCCCGGGCATAGGAGCTCAGCTGGCACAGGAGGGTCTCACCCACAGGCCCGGGGTTGGATTTCTTCACCTGAGCCTGCAGCGCCAGCGCGTTGCGCCGGGCGTGCTCCGCGCAGAACGAGGTGCTGTGGGGACAAAGCAGGGCTCAGCACTGTGGGGTGATTTGGGTAGGAAGAAGGTAAAAGCTGATTTGAGGCTTCCCCCCCTCCTCCCCAGCCTGACCCTGCTTGCTCTCCCAGCTGCTGCTGCTGGAATCCCTCCTCCATCACCAAACACTACAGCTGTGCTGAGAAGGCCCCGAGGAAGGAGGAATGATGAGTAGGACTCCTTCGATATCAGAAGGCTAATTAATTACATTATTACACTATATGATAGTATTATAGTATAGCATATACCATATTATACCATAAAAATATTATATGCATACTATATATACACATAGACTATAATATTCTATACTATATACATATTATATATATACACTATGATATTCTACACTATATATATTCTATATGCTATATATGGTACTATGTATACTATATATACACTCTATATATTACACAATACTATAATTATACTATATATTATATATAGGGTTATACTATATATAGCATACTATATATATAGTATATACTAGATATAGTATAATATTCTATACTACAATATTCTATACTATATTACACTACATTTAAATGAAGGAGGAATGATGAGGAGGACTCCATTGATATCAGAAGGCTAATTAATTACTTTACTATACTATAATATTATAGTATAGGATATACTATATATTATATTATAATATACTATACTATATATACAGTATATATAATGCATATATACACACATATACTATAATATTCTATACCATATATTCTATATACTATATATAATGTTATATACACTATATTATAGTATACTATACTAAAATTATACTATATATATGATATATAGGATTATAGTATACATAGTATACTATAATATTCTATACTATATTGCATTACATCTAAACAAAGGAGGAATGATGAGGACTCCATCGATGTCAGAAGGTTAATTAATTACTTTATTATACTATATTATAATAGTATATACTATAATATACCATATAGATTATATATATACAATATTCTATACTATACATATACTATATTACATATATATTATATATCATATATAGTATAATATATAGTTATAATATATAACTATATATTATGCTATACTATAATTATACTATATATGATATATATAATATATAGTTATACTATATATAATATATAGATTTATACTATATATTGTATACTATATATAGAGTAAGCTATATATATAGGGTTATACTATATATAGCATCTCTATATATAATATACTATAATATTCTATGTATATGTATAATATTCTGTACTATAATATGTATACTATAATATTTTATAATATTCTATCCTACATTACAGTATCTCTAAACTCAATCTGCCAAGCACTCAACCCTGCACACAACATTCCCAAACTCCAAACTCGTGACTGTCACCACACACAGACACACACGTGGCTCTGACAGGAAACAAAACACCATCATCTTGGGGAAACAATCTCCCTATTGCATTCTACTTTTGCACGGCAAGTGATAAAAATTGTGTTTTTCTTTCTCTGAGGTTCCAAGAATGTGAATCCCAGAAATTTTCTCGGGAAGAACTGTGCCTTGCTTTTCTTTGTGAAGAGAAATGTGGCTACAAAGCACAGCCCAGTTTTGCCTCCCTCCAACAGCAGAGCTCAGGAGCACCCAAACTCTGAGGGGACACTCACAGGAGCAGCTCCCCTGGATCCTGCTGCTCTGCTGTGGCCTCAATGCATTCCTGAGGCCCTGAGCTCTGTTGGTTTAAATGCACACAATAATCTGGGGATTAAAATTTTCATGTTTTCCTCATGCCAGAGAAACTGGGGGTGGGAAATCCTCTTCTTTAAGAGGCCTCTAAAGGCATTTAAATGAGCACAGCCACTCCAAAGGAGCAGCCATCAGCTTTGGAATAGCTCCTAAACCTTCCACATTCCTGCGTTTTCAGACTTCCAGGATTCTGCTTCCAAATATTCTCACTGGACTCTGCCTTCCCCACATTTGATAGTGCAGGGACCAGGGTGGAGACAACCACTGTGCACAAGCCAGGAAATCCTGGAAGCAATGCTCCTGTCAGGAATCTGTGCTCCATCATCCAAAATTGTTCCACCCCTGGAGCATTTCAAAGGCCTAAGGGAAGCAGCAGCACAACCAGGCCAAAGCTCCAGAGGGATGTGAGTGGCTGCTCTGGGGATTATTCCCTGGGATGAGGGAGGGACTGCACACACAGATCCCAGTGCAGGGCCTGGAGCACTGCAGCCACCTTCTGCTGGCTCAGGGCACAGCCCACAATCCCCAAATAACTCTGTGGAGTTTTTCTCCAGCTTTAAAACATTATGGAAAAAGGGAGATGCTTCTCAGAGGTAACCCAAATGCAGCAGCTGAAAGAGAAGAATCATGGAATATCCTGAAAGGGACGCACAAGAATCACCAAGTCCAACTCCTGGCCTTAAACAGGACATCCCAAAATCCCACCCCGTTCTTGGGTGCATTATCCAAACACTCCTTGGGCTCTGGCAGGGCTGTGAATGTCAACACTGCTCAAATGGGAGAAGAACCTTTCCCCAAAATCCAGTCTAAACCACCCCTGACACAACTCCAGCCATTCCATCAAAAGGGATGACAAAGAATTAAATTAAATCCCATAGAGTTTAGAAAACCAGGAGGAAAAAAGCCACTCACCCATCCTTCTTCTCCGGTTTGGGAGCAGCATTGGGACAACGCTTCCCGTTCTTGGTGGACACGTAGCTGCACTGTTTGAAGGGAGCATTCCTGTCCTCGAGGATGTGCTTGATGCAGAATTCCTGCCCCTCCAGGCGGGGCTGGGAGCAGGGCCGGGGGCTGAAGGAGCAGGCCAGGGGCTCCTGAGGCCGAGGCACCGGGGTCAGGCGGCCCCGGCTGGTGGGCAACACGTGGATGCGGATCCTGTTCATGGCCAGGCTGCAGAGCGAGGGGAATAAAACGCTGATACACGGAAAATTGGCAGCGGGGAAGGATTTGAATCAAAGTCTGAGCCCTTCAGCAGAAAATGAGGATGCTCCTATGGAGGTAATATGCTCGAGGGAGCTTTTAGCTCTGCATGAATCTGGGGGGATCCTCTTCTCCCAGCGCATCTCCTGGGTGCTCCCAGTGTCCGGTGACTCGTCCTGCCCCGCTGCCGGTGTCCGTGCACGCCTCCGTACCGGGGCATCCCCGGTGCCCGTGCAGCCCCAACCACGCTCTATCCCGGTCCTTTCTGGTGCTCATCCCGGTTTATCCCGGTGCCCATCCTGATCTATCCCGGTTTCTATCTCGGTATATCCCAGCCTCTCTCCCGGTGCCCATCCTGGTCTATCCCGATCCATCCCAGCCTCTCTCCCGGTGCCCATCCTGGTCTATCCCGATCCATCCCAGCCTCTCTCCCCGGTGCCCATCCTGATCTATCCCGGTCCATCCCAACCTCTCTCCCGGTGCCCATCCTGGTCTATCCCGGTCCATCCCAGCCTCTCTCCCGTTCCCATCCTGGTCTATCCCGGTCCATCCCAGTCTCTCTCCCGGTGCCCATCCTGATCTATCCCGGTCCATCCCAGCCTCTCTCCCGGTGCCCATCCTGGTCTATCCCGGTCCATCCCAGCCTCTCTCCCGGTGCCCATCCTGATCTATCCCGGTCCATCCCAGTCTCTCTCCCGGTGCCCATCCTGGTCTATCCCGGTCCATCCCAGCCTCTCTCCCGGTGCCCATCCTGATCTATCCCGGTCCATCCCAGCCTCTCTCCACGGTGCCCATCCTGATCTATCCCGGTCCATCCCAGCCTCTCTGCCGGTGCCCATCCTGATCTATCCCTGTCCATCCCAGCCTCTCTCCCCGCTTCCCATCCTGATTTATCCCGGTCCATCCCAGCCTCTCTCCCGGTGCCCATCCTGGTCTATCCCGGTATATCCCCGGGTTTATCCCGGTGCCCATCCTGGTCTCTCCCGGTCCATCCCAGCCTCTCTCCCGGTGCCCATCCTGGTCTATCCCGGTCTATCCCCGGGTTTATCCCGGTGCCCATCCTGATCTATCCCGGTTTCTATCCCGGTCCATCCCAGCCTCTCTCCCCGGTGCCCATCCTGGTCTATCCCGGTCCATCCCAGCCTCTCTCCCGGTGCCCATCCTGATTTATCCCGGTCCATCCCAGCCTCTCTCCCGGTTCCCATCCTGATCTATCCCGGTCCATCCCAGCCTCTCTCCCGTTCCCATCCTGATTTATCCCGGTCCATCCCAGCCTCTCTCCCGGTGCCCATCCTGATCTATCCCGGTATATCCCAGCCTCTCTCCCGGTGCCCATCCTGATCTATCCCGGTATATCCCCGGGTTTATCCCGGTGCCCATCCTGATCTATCCCGATTTCTATCCCGGTCCATCCCAGCCTCTCTCCCGTTCCCATCCTGGTCTATCCCGGTCCATCCCAGCCTCTCTCCCGGTGCCCATCCTGACCTATCCCCGCCTCTATCCCGGTATATTCCACTCTCTCTCCCGGTGCCCATCCTGATCTATCCCGGTCCATCCCAGCCTCTCTCCCGGTGCCCATCCTGATCTATCCCGGTCCATCCCAGCCTCTCTCCCGGTGCCTGTCCCGGTCCGTCCCGGCGCTCTCCCGCCCGCGCACGTGCTCTGCCGCCCCGCTCCTGCGCATGCGCGCTCCCGCCGCCCAGCGCCGCCATTTTGTCCGCGGGCGGCGGGCGTGAGGGGCACCCCTGAGGGGCACCCAGGAAGCGCTACCGGAGCGGAGAGCGAGAGGAAACCCGCCACCGGGACGGTGCAGGATAGGTGAGCCCTGGAGAAGAACTCAGGAGCCGCGCTGAGGGGCACACCGGGCCCCATTGTGAGCAGGAGGCGCCGCCGCCATCTTACCTCTCTGCCGCCGCGGCCTCCGCGCTGCCGCGCCGTGCGCCCGCCCCGCCTCCTCACTGGCCCGCCCGCCCGCCAATCAGCGGCGAGCACGGGGGCGTTCTCGCGCGTGATTGGATTAGCTCGCGGTCACTCACGGTGAGAGCGACCACGCCTTCCTAGGGTCACGTGGGGGCGGCGCGGCGGGAACGCGACACGTGGGGGGCAGGACCGGGGATCCCGGGACAGGACCGGGGATCCCGGGACAGGACCGGGGGGAAGTCCCGGGACAGGACACGGGGGAGAGGGGGTCCCGAACCAGGACACCGAGGCGGATCCCGGGACAGGACCGGGGGGAAGTCCCGGGACAGGACACGGACAGGTTCCCCGACCAGGACACCGGGGTGGGGGTCCCAGGGCAGATCCTGGGACAGGACACCGAGACGGGACCGGGAGGTCCCGAGCCAAGACACCGGGGCTGGGGTCCCGGGACAGGACCGGGGCGGATCTCAGGGCAGATCCCGGGCTAGGACTCGGGGGAGAGGGGGGGTCCCGGGACAGGACCCGGGGGAAGGAGGTCCCGGGACAGAACCAGGGCGGATCCCGAGCCAGGACACCGGAGGAGAGGAGATTTCGGGCCAGGACACCGGGGCGCATCCCGGGACAGGACCCGGGGGAAGGAGGTCCCGGGACAGGACCGGGGCAGATCCCGAGCCAAGACACCGGGACAGGACCCGGGACAGAGGGTGATCCCGAGCCAAGACACCGGGGCGGAGGTGCCGGGCCAGGACCCGGGGGAAAGAGGTCCCGGGACTGGACACCGGCCCTAAAACCGGGGGTGGAGAGGGGGAACGAGCCGGTACCGGGCGTGTGTTTTGGCTCCAGGTCCGGAGATGCTCCCGGCAGACCCGGCTCGGTCCCAGAGCGCCACCCTGGGCCCCTCCCGGTTTCCCGAACCCGCCTCGACATCCCGGGAGAAGCCGCCTCCAAAAGCGAGAAGGGAAGCAAGGGATGAGCCTGAAATCTAAGAATTGGTCCCAAAACTGGACCAAATCGGTCCCCAGATCGTTGGAGGGGATTTGGCAGCAGCGATTCCTCCTAAAAACAAGCTCGACGTGGAACGAGAGTTTCCCAAAAGCATCCAGAGACCACCCATTTATTGAAGGTCAGCAAAAAGTCTAAAAAAGAAAGGAAATGGGGCTTTTTTTTTTCCCCCAAATATTCAACCCAAAGCCTGGCAGGTCCCCTGGGCTGAGGTTTCAGGAGGAGCTGTTGCAGCTCAGCTGGGAACAGCCATGTGCCAATTGATTCCCTGAAGAACTGCCCCGGGCATGGTGCCTGCAGGACCAGCCTGGCACTTTCTCATCCCAGATCCCAGTGGGAATCCTTCCCCCTGGGCTTTCCAGAGGAAATCCAGGGATGGGAGACAGGATCTCCAACCAGAACAGGTGCAGGGGGTGAGGAAACACAACCCAAGGGAGGGAAAACAGCTCCCATCACCTGGGATTCCCTGAGCCCCCCACACATCCCTCCATCCCCCCAAAAACTCAACACAAACGCCTCAAATGGAACCTCCCCCAAAAAACCCCACAGCCCCTCGGAACTAAAAGGAACCAAACCACTGAGATATAAGTTAATGCTTAAATTATTTGTAAAACATCTTAAATTTTCTGTGACATATTTTAAATATCCCCCATGTTCCCCAGATGGGGGGGTCAAAGCCCAACACTAACTGGGAGCCTATGGGGGAAAAAAAAAGGGAGGAATAGAGAAAGGGTTCCTTATCCTTTCACAGCTTTTTAACAACTAAATATCAATAATAAAAGTTATATTATAATAAAATAAGTTCTTCGTGAGGCAGTGGAGATCAAAAAGCCCTTAGAAAAGCCCCCACAGGTTTGGGCTCGGGCTCTGGACTCAGTAGTAAAAAGAGGGAGGGGTTATTTAGGGAGGGGAGGCAGCGGAGGGGGCGGTTCCGAGGGCAGAGGGGGCGGTCGGGGCTTGTCCGTGTTGGCGGCAGCTCTGGAGCCGCTGGAAGCCCGAGGGTTCAGGAGCTCGTACGAGTGGAATTCGAAGGCTGGTGGCTGCGTGGGCTGCATGCCCTGAGCGCTCAGCAGCGAGTGCAGCATGTTCACCGTGTCCTGATAGTCACTGGCCTGGCTGACGTTGTGCCCGTTGGCCCCCGAAGGCCCCTTGTCCGATTTGTGAGCTCCCCGAGCTTTGCCGGCCTGCGATAAATCCGAGCCGTGCCCGGGCAGATGGGCAGCCCCGGGAAGGTGAGCGTATGGAAAGGGCACTCCGGGCCCTTTGGAGACTTTGCCCACCTTGGGCTGGTGCTCGTGGGCAGGGGGCTCCTCGGGCAGGGGTCTTTTGCGGGTGGGGGCGGCGAGAGGCCCGTAGCCCTTGTGGGAGGCGGCGGTGGTGGTGGCGGCTTGGGCGCCGTGTTTGGAGTCCCCCGGGCGTTTGGCCGCGGTGCTGGGGCCACCGGCGCCGAGCTGGGCGTGCAAGTGTTTGTGCGAGTGGTGGTTGTGGTGGTGGTGGTGGTGGTTGGATGAGTGGCCCTTGTGCTTCTCTTTGTACTCCCTGCTCTTGCCGCCGCTGCTGCTGCTGCTGCTCTCGTCGGCCGAGCTGTGTCTGTCTCCTGGAGCCGGCACCTTGAGCCGCATCTTGATATCCTCCTGCTGCTTGGAGGAGGGCATCGGCCTCTCCCCGCCTCCCGCCACCGCCGGGATCCTCATCTTGAGAGCTTTGTCAACTTTGTCGGCGCCGGCTGGGTTCTCCTGGCCCGTGCTGGGGATTTTCAGGACGATCGGGGAGGGGTTGCTGTCCTGCTGCCCTTCCCTCTCCCTCTGCTGCTGCACCAGGAGGTTTTGTGCGGCGTAGGCGTACTGGGAGCGCACGTTGGCCTCCATGTTTTCCAGCTGCCGCTTCTGCGCCGCCAATTCCTCGGCGTGCTTGGCCCGGTATTCCTTGAGGGACACCTTGGCTGAGGGCGCGTTCTTGGTGCTCTGCTTGGGGTAGGCAGCACCGCCACCACCACCATCCTGCTGCTGGTGCTCAGTGCCTGAGGCGCCCTCGTTAGTCCTGTGGATGTCCAGCTTGGCCGGGGGGTGCCAATGATCCGCCTGGGAGGGATCAGCAGTGCTGGGCTCGCCGGGGGAATCGGCCGAGGCCGCCAGCGCCGGCCCCGCTCCGGCGGCCGTGGAGGACGTGGACATGCTCATGAGGCCGGCGATGTTCATGTCCGAGCTGTTGTTCCTGGAGATCATGTTGAGGATTGTCTGCTCCGACAGGTTCTCGTCGTCGCCGTGGTCGTCGGTTTTGGATTTTCTGGCTGCTTGAGAGGCCTGGAATGAAAGAAATCAGCGGGTGTTTACTCGGGGGTGTTGCTGGAGTTGGTGTAATCCAAAGCAGCTCACCAGGAACAGTGCAAGGTCTTCTTTATACAAGACAGATCCACTCTGCTCCCATCCCTCCTTGTGGAAAAATTCCCAACCCCTGGAATCAGGGCTGCTAATGCAGCTGGAAAACCAAAGTTCTGTGCAAGTTAATTCACAACAGATCAACTCGAGAACCACACACAGAATCCCAATTCCACACACAATTTCTGCACAAGTTCTGTACAAGTTAATTCACAACAGATCAACTCAAGCACCACGAGCATCACACACAGAATCCCAATTCCACACACAATTTCTGCACAAGTTAATTCACAACAGATGAACTCCAGCACCACACACAGTATCCCAATTCCACACACAATTTCTGTACAAGTTAATTCACAACAGATGAACTCCAGCACCACACACAGTATCCCAATTCCACACACAATTTCTGTACAAGTTAATTCACAACAGATGAACTCCAGCACCACACACAGTATCCCAATTCCACACACAATTTCTGTACAAGTTAATTCACAACAGATGAACTCCAGCACCACACACAGAATCCCAATTCCACACACAATTTCTGTACAAGTTCTTTCACAACAGATAAACTCCAGCACCACACACAGAATCCCAATTCCACACACAATTTCTGCACAAGTTCTGTACAAGTTAATTCACAACAGATGAACTCAAGCACCACGAGCACCACACACAGTATCCCAATTCCACACACAATTTCTGCACAAGTTAATTCACAACAGATGAACTCCAGCATCACACACAGAATCCCAATTCCACACACAATTTCTGTACAAGTTCTTTCACAACAGATCAACTCAAGCACCACGAGCATCACACACAGAATCCCAATTCCACACACAAGTTCTGTACAAGTTAATTCACAACAGATAAACTCCAGCACCACACACAGTATCCCAATTCCACACACAATTTCTGTACAAGTTAATTCACCACAGATCAACTTGAGCATCACACACATAATCCCAATTCCACACACAATTTCTGCACAAGTTAATTCACAACAGATGAACTCCAGCACCACACACAGTATCCCAATTCCACACACAATTTCTGCACAATTTCTGTACAAGTTAATTCACAACAGATCAACTCCAGCACCACACACAGAATCCCAATTCCACACACAATTTCTGTACAAGTTCTGTACAGGTTAATTCACAACAGATGAACTCAAGCACCACACACAGTATCACAATTTCTGCACAAGTTCTGTACAAGTTAATTCACAACAGATGAACTCAAGCACCATGAGTACTACACAGTATCCGAATTCCACACAAATTTCTGTACAAATTAATTCACAACAGATGAACTCCAGCACCACACACAGAATCCCAATTCCACACACAATTTCTGTACAAGTTAATTCACAACAGATGAACTCCAGCACCACACACAGTATCCCAGTTCCACACACAATTTCTGTTCAAGTTAATTCACAACAGATGAACTCCAGCACCACACACAGAATCCCAATTCCACACACAATTTCTGTACAAGTTAATTCACAACAGATGAACTCCAGCACCATGAGCATCACACACAGTATCCCAATTCCACACACAATTTCTGTGCAAGTTCCTTTCAAAACAGATGAACTCAAGCACCACGAGCATCACACACAGTATCCCAATTTCACACACAAGTTCTGTACAAGTTAATTCACAACAGATCAACTCCAGCACCACACACAGTATCCCAATTCCACACACAATTTCTGCACGATTTCTGCACAAGTTAATTCACAACAGATGAACTCAAGCACCACGAGCATCACACACAGAATCCCAATTCCACACAGAATTTCTGTACAAGTTAATTCACAACAGATCAACTCCAGCACCACACACAGTATCCCAATTCCACACACAATTTCTGTACAAGTTAATTCACAACAGATCAACTCCAGCACCACACACAGAATCCCAATTTCACACACAATTTCTGTACAAGTTAATTCACAACAGATGAACTCCAGCACCACACACAGAATCCCAATTCCACACACAATTTCTGCACAAGTTCTGCACAAGTTAATTCACAACAGATGAACTCCAGCACCACACACAGAATCCCAATTCCACACACAATTTCTGTACAAGTTAATTCACCACAGATCAACTTGAGCACCACACACAGAATCCCAATTCCACACACAATTTCTGTACAAGTTAATTCACAACAGATGAACTCCAGCACCACACACAGAATCCCAATTCCACACACAATTTCTGTACAAGTTAATTCACCACAGATCAACTTGAGCACCACACACAGAATCCCAATTCCACACACAATTTCTGCACAAGTTCTTTCAAAACAGATGAACTCCAGCACCACACACAGAATCCCAATTCCACACACAATTTCTGCACAAGTTCTGTACAAGTTAATTCACAACAGATGAACTCAAGCACCACGAGCATCACATACAGAATCCCAATTCCACACACAATTTCTGTACAAGTTCTGTACAAGTTAATTCACAACAGATGAACTCCAGCACTACACACAGAATCCCAATTCCACACACAATTTCTGTACAAGTTCTTTCAAAACAGATGAACTCCAGCACCACACACAGTATCCCAATTCCACACACAAGTTCTGCACAAGTTAATTCACAACAGAAACTCCAGCATCACACACAGAATCCCAATTCCACACACAATTTCTGCACAATTTCTGTACAAGTTAATTCACAACAGATGAACTCAAGCACCACGAGCATCACACACAGTATCCCAATTCCACACACAATTGCTGTACAAGTTCTTTCACAACAGATGAACTCCAGCACCACACACAGAATCTCAATTCCACACACAATTTCTGCACAAGTTCTGTACAAGTTCTTTCAAAACAGATGAACTCAAGCACCACGAGCACCACACACAGTATCCCAATTCCACACACAATTTCTGCACAAGTTAATTCACAACAGATGAACTCCAGCACCACACACAGAATCCCAATTCCACACACAATTTCTGCACAAGTTAATTCACCACAGATCAACTTGAGCATCACAAACAGAATCCCAATTCCACACACAAGTTCTGTTCAAGTTAATTCACAACAGATGAACTCAAGCACCATGAGCACCACACACAGAATCCCAATTCCACACACAATTTCTGCACAAGTTCTGTACAAGTTAATTCACAACAGATGAACTCCAGCACCACACACAGAATCCCAATTCCACACACAATTTCTGTACAAGTTAATTCACAACAGATGAACTCCAGCACCACACACAGTATCCCAATTCCACACACAATTTCTGCACAAGTTCTTTCAAAACAGATGAACTCAAGCACCACGAGCACCACACACAGAATCCCAATTCCACACACAATTTCTGTACAAGTTAATTCACAACAGATGAACTCCAACACCACACACAGAATCCCAATTCCACACACAATTTCTGTACAAGTTAATTCACAACAGATGAACTCCAACACCACACACAGAATCCCAATTCCACACACAATTTCTGCACAATTCACAACAGATGAACTCCAGCACCACACACAGTATCCCAATTCCACACACAATTTCTGTTCAAGTTAATTCACAACAGATGAACTCCTGCACCACACACAGTATCCCAATTCCACACACAATTTCTGTACAAGTTAATTCACAACAGATGAACTCCAGCACCACACACAGTATCCCAATTCCACACACAATTTCTGTACAAGTTCTTTCAAAACAGATGAACTCAAGCACCACGAGCATCACACACAGAATCCCAATTCCACACACAATTTCTGCACAAGTTCTGTACAAGTTAATTCACAACAGATGAACTCCAGCATCACACACAGAATCCCAATTCCACACACAATTTCTGTACAAGTTAATTCACAACAGATAAACTCCAGCACCACACACAGAATCCCAATTCCACACACAATTTCTGCACAAGTTCTGTACAAGTTAATTCACAACAGATCAACTCGAGCACCACACACAGAATCCCAATTCCACACACAATTTCTGTACAAGTTCTTTCAAAACAGATGAACTCAAGCACCACGAGCACCACACACAGAATCCCAATTCCACACACAATTTCTGCACAAGTTAATTCACAACAGATGAACTCCAGCACCACACACAGAATCCCAATTCCACACACAATTTCTGTACAAGTTAATTCACAACAGATGAACTCCAGCACCACACACAGTATCCCAATTCCACACACAATTTCTGTACAAGTTAATTCACAACAGATGAACTCCAGCACCACACACAGAATCCCAATTCCCACACACAATTTCTGTACAAGTTCTTTCACAACAGATAAACTCCAGCACCACACACAGAATCCCAATTCCACACACAATTTCTGCACAAGTTCTGTACAAGTTAATTCACAACAGATGAACTCAAGCACCATGAGCATCACACACAGAATCCCAATTCCACACACAATTCTCCAGCATCACACACAGAATCCCAATTCCACACACAATTTCTGTACAAGTTAATTCACAACAGATGAACTCAAGCACCATGAGCATCACACACAGAATCCCAATTCCACACACAATTTCTGTACAAGTTCTGTACAAGTTAATTCACAACAGATGAACTCCAACACCACACACAGAATCCCAATTCCACACACAATTTCTGCACAAGTTAATTCACCACAGATCAACTTGAGCATCACACACAGAATCCCAATTCCACACACAATTTCTGTACAAGTTAATTCACAACAGATCAACTCCAGCACCACACACAGTATCCCAATTCCACACACAACTCCCTCCCTTGCTGTCCTCCATGGTGATTCCCAAAGGAATCCCAGCCTGTGGCCAAGGCTCTTACCCGCCAGTTCCGGATCCGTTTCAGCCGGCTGGGAGTTTTCTCAAGGATCTGCAGGAATTCATGAGTCAGTTCTGCAGAGGGAGACAAAAAAACCCAAGCAGGAGGGTCAGAACAGCCCCAGTCCAGCAGGACAACCCCCTATCATCTGCCAGATGGGAGCTACTGGTGGGATGGAGCTGCTGACAATCTGACCCATTCAAACTCATTCCTCTGTGCTGCTGCCCTGGAAAACCTCAGCAAGCCCTGAACTCCTGATGCTGGAACCATCAGACCCGGGACCATTTTTTTAAGATCCTTTTGCTGGGTGAAAAAAATAAAAAAAAAAAAACAAAAACACCTCTCTCTCCCAAACTTACCATCTAAGAGCTCCAGAGTTACAGTGCCATCAACGTATTCCCACCAGTGCTTCCCGTCCGTGGAGACTGGGATCTCCCAGTTGGACCACTTACAGGCCAGGTGGATACAGACGCAGGCCACAACGGGAGGGGTGTACTGCAGGCTGAAGGTGGTCAGGTGCAGGCTGACAGTCACCAGGGAGAGAAAAAACAAAAATCCATCAACTCCCACTGCCTGAGCTGCAGATCCACGCGGGATTTTCGGGGGGGACAGATTTCCAGAAAGACCCTCGGGCACAGGCGGCTCCATCCTTGCTCCAGCACGGCTCGTTCGGGCTTGCTTTGGTAAAATTTGTCAGGTTTTTTGCTCAACCCTGTTTTGCTACAGGAAATTTGGGATCTCCTCCACCAGTTTATCCCTTTTTGATGCAGGAAATTTGGGATCTCCTCCATTCATTTCCCTCTTTATCCCTCTTTTCATGCAGAGGGAAATAAGGGAGAAAAATCACCAGCCCCACCTCTGCTCATGAAATTTGTCTGGTTTTGTTGCTCATCCCTGTTTTGCTACAGAAAATTTGGGATCTCCTCCACCAGTTTCCCTGTTTATCCCTCTTTGATGCAAGAAATTTGGGATCTCCTCCACCAGTTTCCCTGTTTATCCCTTTTTGATGCAGAGAAATTTGGGACCTCCTCCACCAGTTTCCCTGTTTATCCCTCTTTTGATGCAGGAAATTTGGGATGGATCTCCTCCACCAATATCCCTGTTTTGCTACAGGAAATTTGGGATCTCCTCCACCAGTTTCCCAGTTTATCCCTTTTTGATGCAGGAAGTTTGGGATGGATCTCCTCCACCAATATCCCTGTTTTGCTACAGGAAAATTGGGATTTCTCCATCAGTTTCCCAGTTTATCCCTTTTTGATGCAGGAAATTTGGGATTTCTCCACCAGTTTCCCTGTTTATCCCTCTTTTGATGTAGGAAATTTGGGATGGATCTCCTCCACCAATTTCCCTGTTTATCCCTTTTTGATGCAGGAAATTTGGGATTTCTCCATCAGTTTCCCAGTTTATCCCTCTTTTGATGCAGGAAATTTGGGATCTCCTCCACCAATATCCCTGTTTTGCTACAGGGAAGTTGGGATTTCTCCATCAGTTTCCCAGTTTATCCCTTTTTGATGCAGGAAATTTGGGATCTCCTCCACCAATTTCAATCCCTGTTTATCCCTTTTTGATGCAGGAAATTTGGGATCTCCTCCACCAGTTTCTCAGTTTATCCCTTTTTCATGCAGGAAATTTGGGATCTCCTCCACCAGTTTCTCAGTTTATCCCTTTTTCATGCAGGAAATTTGGGATTTCTCCACCAGTTTCCCTGTTTATCCCTTTTTGATGCAGGAAATTTGGGATCTCCTCCACCAATATCCCTGTTTTGCTACAGGAAAGTTGGGATTTCTCCATCAGTTTCCCAGTTTATCCCTCTTTTGATGCAGGAAATTTGAGATCTCCTCCACCAATTTCAATCCCTGTTTATCCCTCTTTTGATGCAGGGAAATTGGGATGGATCTCCACCAATATCCCTGTTTTGCTACAGGAAATTTGGGATTTCTCCACCAGTTTCCCAGTTTATCCCTTTTTGATGCAGGAAATTTGGGATCTCCTCCACCAGTTTCCCTGTTTATCCCTTTTTGATGCAGGAAATTTGGGATGGATCTCCTCCACCAATATCCCTGTTTTGCTACAGGAAATTTGGGATTTTTCTCCATCTCTGTTCATCCTTGGTTTCCTACAGAAAAATTTGGGATCTCCTCCACCGGTTTCCTTGTTCATCCCTGTTTTTGACAGAGAAAATTTGGGATCTCCAAGGACAAAATTCAGTCCTGGAGTCACCTGCCAGCCCCACCTGTGCTCTGGGGAGAAACTTCCAAGCACAGCACCCAAGGAGCAAACCTGCCCTTTTCAGCTTTAGGAAGGGTCTGGTTCTTCCCAAAGGATTTTTAGGAATACACTTTATGCTTAAGAGAACCTGACCTATAAAATATTTTCATTAATAAATTGATTTTCAATGTGGCCATGAATGTGTGGGCAGCACCAGGATCAGAACTGAGGGATTATGAGGATCCTGCAGAGCTTAAGGAAAGACAGAAATCAAGTTTTGAATGTGGGATTTGCCCACTCCTGGATGGGCTTTTTTGGGAATTCTGCCACTGAGCCCCCTCATGGCATCATCTCCTCACCACCTTTTTCATCAGTGAAAAGTGGAGAAGTTGAAGTTTGGCACCTACAACTAAAAAAATCCTCAAGTTTTATGGATATTGGGTTTATCCAGAGAAATTCAGAACCTTGGGAGAGCAAATTCAAGGACAACAAAAAGCCTCAACCCTGCCAGAATAAAACCAAAGGGAAGGATGAATTAAAGTTCATGCCAGAACTGCCACTCTCAGTTCCAAAGCTCTTCCTCACACTTTCTGCCTGGATTTCCCTCAATTACAGCCTTAACTCCTAATCCCATGCCTTTGAAATTCTGGCTGCAGGGATAAACCAGGTTTTAGGGCTGTGTTTACCCAAAAAATCAGCACCAGCACGTTCCTGAGGGCCGGAAATGCACAGGGTGCCCTTTGGAGCACAAAACGCCTTCAACAAACACTGAAGGTGAGCAGGAAACACCTCCCAGGTGGAAAAGGGTGCCCAGAGAGAGCTTGGAGGCATCTCCAGCCCTGCAGCTTCACCTGTGTTGGCACCTAAACCACTTTTCCCTGAGTAATTTCCTAAAAAATTCAATGTTTTTTTCATGTTCTGTTTGTCCGTTCCAAGCGCGAGCTCCCATTTGTCTGCAGTTGGTAATCCAGGAAATTAAATTTGGAAATAATCCCAACAAAAGTGCTGGCAGTGAAAATTTAGGGAGAAAACAAAGCAGGGAAAGAATCTGGGGCTGATTTTTATTTCCAGGGAAAATTAAAGGACAAAACAAGAAGAACTGAGAACTTAGGGCTGATTTTCTTTTCCAAGGAAAATTTAAGGAAAAATTAAAAACCTGGCACTGATTTTTCTTTTCAGAGAAAACTTAGGGGCAAAACAACCCATACAAAAAAAAAACCTTGGGGTTGATTTTTCTTCATTTATGCCCCAAACCACCTTGTTTTTTGAGGTACTTAAAATATTTGTGGACAATTTCCACAGCACTTTGTTGAAAACTCTCCAACAGCCAGGAATAAGTAAGAAAAAAATGTATATACTCATTTCCCCTCCATATTTTTGATTTTTTTTTTAACTTTTATAACTAAATTCCTATTAAATAAGCAGTGAAACTCCTGAGTATCCCATCTGCCTTATTTTCCAGCTCATTTTACCCAGCAGCTGGCAGGAAAAAAGGTTGGAACTCTTTTCTTAAGGCTCTTCCTGTGGGATTCCCAGCTGCTCCCAGACTCAGCAATGCCTCTGAAGCCACAAGCAGCAGAAAAAATGATCAACCAATTATAAAATTATAAAATAATAACCTGTTTGTAGCCATGAAATAGGAAGTTTGTGCCAAGTCCTTGCTGGCTGCAAGAAAAATCAAAAGAAAGAACAATCAGGGTGTTATTTGCATATTTTTCATGGGTTTTTTTTAGTGTAAGAACCACCCACAGATTGACCAGGCCACAGCCACAAGGATTTGGGGGAATTGCTGCTCACTGAGAGCTTTGTGTGGTTCAGAAGAGCCTGAACCATCTCAAAATGCCTTTATTTGGAGAATCAGAGGGATGCAGCAGCTCTCCTGGGAGGAAAAGCTGGGAGAATTGGGAATTTTCAGCCTGGAAAAGGCTCTGGGGTGACCCTGTTGTGGCTTTTGGGGTTCCAAGAGAGCTCAAGTGGGACTCTGGAGTGGCAGGACTGGTTTTTCACTTGGAAAAGGTGAAATAAAATGGGATATTGGGAAGAAATCCCTCCCTGTGAGGGAGAATCAGAGGGAAGGATCAGCTCTGATGGGAGAACTGGGAATTTTCAGCCTGCAAAAGTGACCCTGTTGTGGCTTTTCAGGTTCCAAGAGAGCTGAAGTGGGACTCTGGATGGGATCTGCAGTGGCAGGACTGGGTTTTCATTTAGAAAAGGTGAGGAAAAAAATGGAATATTGGGAAGAAATCCCTCTCTGTGAGGGATCCCTTTGAGAATCAGTGGGATGGATCAGCTCTGATGGGAGAATTGGGAATTTTCAGCCTGGAAAATGCTCTGGGGTGACCCTGTTGTGGCTTTTCAGGTTCCAAGAGAGCTCAAGTGGGACTCTGGAGTGGCAGGACTGGGTTTTCACTTGGAAAAGGTGAAATAAAATGGAATATTGGGAAGAAATCCCTTCCTGTGAGGGAGAATCAGAGGGATGGATCAGCTCTGATGGGAGAATTGGGAATTTTCAGCCTGAAAAGGTGACTCTGTTGTGGCTTTTCAGGTTCCAAGAGAGCTCAAGTGGGACTCTGGATGGGATCTGCAGTGGCAGGACTGGTTTTTCATTTAGAAAAGGTGAAATAAAATGGAATATTGGGAAGAAATCCCTCCCTGTGAGGGAAAATCAAAGGGATGGATCAGCTCTGATGGGAGAATTGGGAATTTTCAGCTTGGAAAAGGCTCTGGGGTGACTCTGTTGTGGCTTTTGGGGTTCCAAGAGAGCTCAAGTGGGACTCTGAATGGGATCTGCAGTGGCAGGACTGGGATTTTAATTAGAAAAAGTGAGAAAAAATGGAATATTGGGAAGAAATCCCTCCCTGTGAGGGAGAATCAGAGGGAAGGATCAGCTCTGATGGGAGAATTGGGAATTTTCAGCTTGGAAAATGCTCTGGGGTGACCCTGTTGTGGCTTTTGGGGTTCCAAGAGAGCTGAAGTGGGATCTGCAGTGGCAGGACTGGTTTTTCATTTAGAAAAGGTGAAATAAAATGGGGATATTGGGAAGAAATCCCTCCCTGTGAGGGAGAATCAGAGGGATGGATCAGCTCTGATGGGAGAACTGGGAATTTTCAGCCTGGAAAGGTGACCCTGTTGTGGCTTTTGGGGTTCCAAGAGAGCTGAAGTGGGACTCTGGATGGGATCTGAAGTGGCAGGACTGGGTTTTCATTTAGAAAAGGTGAGGAAAAAATGGAATATTGGGAAAAAATCCCTCCCTGTGAGGGATAATCAGAGGGATGGATCAGCTCTGATGGGAGAACTGGGAATTTTCAGCTTGGAAAATGCTCTGGGGTGACCCTGTTGTGGCTTTTGGGGTTCCAAGAGAGCTGAAGTGGGACTCTGGAGTGGCAGGACTGGTTTTTCACTTGGAAAAGGTGAAATAAAATGGGAAATTGGGAAAAAATCCCTCCCTGTGAGGGATCCCTTTGAGAATCAGAGGGATGGATCAGCTCTGATGGGAGAATTGGGAATTTTCAGCTTGGAAAGGTGACCCTGTTGTGGCTTTTCAGCTTCCAAGAGAGCTGAAGTGGGACTCTGGATGGGATCTGGAGTGGCAGGACTGGGTTTTTATTTAGAAAAGGTGAGAAAAAAATGGAATATTGGGAAAAAATCCCTCCCTGTGAGGGAGAATCAGAGGAAAGGATCAGCTCTGATGGGAGAATTGGGAATTTTCAGCCTGGAAAGGTGACCCTGTTGTGGCTTTTCAGGTTCCAAGAGAGCTGAAGTGGGATGGGATGGGATCTGCAGTGGGAGGACTGGGTTTTCATTTAGAAAAAGTGAGAAAAAAATGGAATATTGGGAAGAAATCCCTCCCTGTGAGGGATCCCTTTGAGAATCAGAGGAATGGATCAGCTCTGATGGGAGAATTGGGAATTTTCAGCCTGAAAAGGTGACTCTGTTGTGGCTTTTGGGGTTCCAAGAGAGCTCAAGTGGGACTCTGGATGGGATCTGCAGTGGCAGGACTGGGTTTTTATAAATAAAAGGTGAAATAAAATGGAATATTGGGAAGAAATCCCTCCCTGTGAGGGATCCCTTTGAGAATCAGAGGGATGGATCAGCTCTGAGGGGAGAATTGGGAATTTTCAGCCTGGAAAATGCTCTGGGGTGACCCTGTTGTGGCTTTTGGGGTTCCAAGAGAGCTGAAGTGGGATGGGATGGGATCTGCAGTGGCAGGACTGGGTTTTTATTTAGAAAAAGTGAGAAAAAAATGGAATATTGGGAAGAAATCCCTCCCTGTGAGGGATCCCTTTGAGAATCAGAGGGATGGATCAGCTCTGATGGGAGAATTGGGAATTTTCAGCCTGGAAAGGTGACTCTGTTGTGGCTTTTCAGCTTCCAAGAGAGCTGAAGTGGGACTCTGGATGGGATCTGCAGTGGCAGGACTGGGTTTTTATTTATAAAAGGTGAGAATAAGATGGGAAATTAGGAAGAAATTGGGTTGGGAGGCCCTGATTGCCCAGAGAAGCTGTGGCTGCCACATCCTTAGAAGCATCCAAGGCCAGGTTGGAACAACTTGGACAAGTGGAAATTGTCCTTGCCCTCCCAACCCAACCCATTCCAGGCTTCTGGGAAGCTCTGGAGCAATCCCAGCTCTTGGATATTTCCCCCAGATTTTCCTCTCACCTCGGACAAGCTGGGTGCACTTCACCACATGGGTGTGAGGATGGTCAATGGTGATCTCAAAGCCTGGAAGGACAAAAAGAACCATCAGAACCAACAGCACAACCTTGGATCTGTGATTTTCCTGCATCCCTTCCCTCCTAGAGCCCTGCAGGAATAGAGGAACCCCATTTTTCCTGTATCCAGAAGCCTCAAGTTGTCCAGCTACAAACCCAGAAGGTTTCTGTTGCTCCCAGACCTCCCAGCTTCTGAAAAACCTCACTGGAAACAAAACAACTATTAAAAGAATTTAAAAATAGCCAAGACAAAGCCTCTTGAAGCAGCTGGGAGGAAGGCAAAGACAATGGCATCTGCTCCAAAGGATTTCTCTCACCCAAAAAGCTGAGAGGAAGCAGATTTGGTTTTTTTTCTCTTTGAATGGGTCTAAAGCATTGAGTTTAATCCTGGCTCCTGCTTCCTCCTCATTTTGGGAATTCTGTTTGAAAAGGGGGGAAAAAAATAAGAATTCCAATTGGTCCATGTGCACAGCAGATCTGCAGAATGTTCTGGGAGAACTGGGAGGGTTTCAAAAAGCCCATGGAGAACTGAGAGGCTCCAGAATTTGGGCTGGGTTTAACCACAGGCTTGTGGCTCTGTCCCTACTGAAGGAGGGACACGGAGTCTGCTCTGAATCCAGGCAGGAATAACCAAATTCTGCTCTTTTGGAAGGGAAAATCTACCTAAAAACTGCCTCTGAAACAGAACATTTGTGAGTGAACACAACTTTGAACAATAAAAGAAACAGGGCAGCAGCTCCAGCAGCCACAGCCCTACAAGGAGACCCCAAAACAACGCAGAAACTGCTCCTGGTTTGTTGAGTTCTGGGGATTCTCCCCCATTTAATTATTTGATGAAAATATTCACTTTAACCCATTTTTTAAAGACATCTCTCAGTACAAACAGAACTGTTTCATTATGGCCTGGAATTGGATGTTTTTAAGGTCCCCTAAACCCAAACCATTCCATAACTGAGCTGGAAAACACAACCCAGGACAAAAAAACAGCACAAATCCTGATTTTTTTTAGGGAAAAATAACCCAACAAAATGACAAACCACACTTAAATCTCTCAGCAATGAGCCTGGCACAGGTTACACCTAAAAAATGGATGTTAAAATCCAGAGTTTGTTGTGTGCACTCTGTAGAATTCTCCTCCTGGCTCTGGGGTCGGTGCGGCCGCTCCGAGGAACTTACCCAAGGTCTGGAGGATGATGCTCTCCAGAATGACCAGGTCTTGGGCTTGTTGCAGATAAGCCTGGGGTTGAGAGGAACAGGCAGGTTACTCATGGAGAGGCATTCTGAACAAGCCTGCACATTCCTAACAAGGCAAAAAAATGGGAATTTCTCTGCACACGGGGATGGATTCAAGGCCAGGCTGGATGGAGCTCAGAGCAAGATGGAAAATGTCCCTGCTGGGTGGGATGGGATGGGATTTAAGGTCCTTGCAAGCCAAAACATCTGGAGATTCTAAGAAAGAGGGAGCAGAGTGTTTGGGGAGGCTGATCCCCCACATGAGCAGTGTAGGAATCACCTGCTTTTCCTGCCTTTATTTAATTTTGTTTTTTAATTTTTCTATAAATTTTTCTGGAAAAAGCTGCCCCTGAGCACCTCAGGAAAGGTGGAGGAGCCACAAGATCCCAATGCAGGAATCACCTGCTTTTCCTGCCTTCTTTATTTAATTTTATTTTTTAATTTTTCTATAAATTTCCATGGAAAAAGCTGCCCCTTCCAGCAGGATTCACTGCTCAGCTTCAGCTAAAAGGGAGAGATGAGGGATCAGCAAGGTTTTGAACCTGCACAAGGTTAAAAAACGTTGCTGATCCCTGCACTTTCTTCACACCCTTCTCTGCAAGGCAAAAAATGGGAATTTCTCTGCACGGGGATGGATTCCCTGCAAGGGTTCAAGGCCAGGCTGGATGGAGCTCAGAGCAAGATGGAAAATGTCCCTGCTGGGTGGAATGGGATGGGATTTAAGGTCCTTGTAAGTCAAAACATCATGAGATTTTAAGAAAGAGGGAGCAGAGTGTTTGGGGGGGCTGATCCCCTACAGGAGCAGTGTAGGAATCACTTGCTTTTCCTGCCTTTATTTAATTTTTTTTTAATTTTTCTATAAATTTCCCTGGAAAAAGCTGCCCCTTCCAGCAGGATTCACTGCTCAGCTCCAGCTAAAAGGGAAAGATGAGGGATCAGCAAGGTTTTTAACCTGCACAAGGTTAAAAAACGTTGCTGATCCCTGCACTTTCTTCACACCCTTCTCTGCAAGGCAAAAAATGGGAATTTCCCTGCACGAGGATGGATTCCCTGCAAGTTGTTCAAGGCCAGGCTGGATGGAGCTCAGAGCAAGATGGAAAATGTCCCTGCTGGGTGGAATGGGATGGGATTTAAGGTCCTTGCAAGCCAAAATATCTGGAGATTCTAAAAAAGAGGGAGCAGAGTGTTTGGGGAGGCACCAGGTGCTGGTCTCCTATATGAGCAGTGTAGGAATCACTT
Organism: Calcarius lapponicus; assembly: GCA_039654755.1. Classification (NCBI taxonomy): domain Eukaryota; kingdom Metazoa; phylum Chordata; class Aves; order Passeriformes; family Fringillidae; genus Calcarius; species Calcarius lapponicus. The sequence goes on from JBBFKN010000139.1 coordinate 122,429, forward strand.
GCTTTTCCTGCCTTTATTTAATTTTATTTTTTAATTTTTCTATAAATTTCCATGGAAAAAACTGCCCCTTCCAGCAGGATTCACTGCTCAGCTCCAGCTAAAAGGGAGAGATGAGGGATCAGCAAGGTTTTTAACCTGCACAAGGTTAAAAAACGTTGCTGATCCCTGCACTTTCTTCACACCCTTCTCTGCAAGGCAAAAAATGGGAATTTCTCTGCACACGGGGATGGATTCAAGGCCAGGCTGGATGGAGCTCAGAGCAAGATGGAAAATGTCCCTGCTGGGTGGAATGGGATGGGATTTAAGGTCCTTGTAAGTCAAAACATCTGGAGATTCTAAGAAAGAGGGAGCAGAGTGTTTGGGGAGGCACCAGGTGCTGATCCCCCACATGAGCAGTGTAGGAATCACCTGTTTTTCCTGCCTTTATTTAATTTTATTTTTTAATTTTTCTATAAATTTTTCTGGAAAAAGCTGCCCCTGAGCACCTCAGGAAAGGTGGAGGAGCCACAAGATTCCAATGCAAGAATCACCTGCTTTTCCTGCCTTCTTTTTTTAATTTTTTTTTAATTTTTCTATAAATTTCCATGGAAAAGCTGCCCCTGAGCACCTCAGGAAAGGTGGAGGAGCCACAAGATTCCAATGCAGGAATCACCTGCTTTTCCTGCCTTTATTTAATTTTATTTTTTAATTTTTCTATAAATTTTTCTGGAAAAAGCTGCCCCTGAGCACCTCAGGAAGGTGGAGGAGCCACAAGATTCCAATGCAGGAATCACCTGCTTTTCCTGCCTTTTTTTTCAATTTTTTTTCAATTTTTTTTTTAATTTTCTATAAATTTTTCTGGAAAAAGCTGCCCCTGAGCACCTCAGGAACGTGGAGGAGCCACAAGATCCCAATGCAGGAATCACCTGCTTTTCCTGCCTTCTTTTTTTAATTTATTTTTTTAATTTTTCTATAAATTTCCCTGGAAAAAGCTGCCCCTGAGCACCTCAGGAAAGGTGGAGGAGCCACAAGATTCCAATGCAGGAATCACCTGCTTTTCCTGCCTTTTTTTTCAATTTTTTTTAATTTTTTGTAAATTTCCCTGGAAAAAGCTGCCCCTGAGCACCTCAGGAAGGTGGAGCCATAAGATCCCAATGCCATTCCCACTCCTCCCAGCACATCCCAAGGTTCCCATCTCCAAATTTACCTCACTCTTGGTGTCCAGCAGAGGTTCCTGGGGGTGCAGACAGGCATGTGCCACCTTGATGACGTGCTCCAGCTTCCTTGGCTGCTCCTCCACCTTGGCTGCCAGGAAAAGAGCTGCTGGCACCACTGACTGTGGAGAAAAAAATGCTTTTTTTGCTTTAAAAAACCATTAAATTCAACATTAAAATAAAATAAACCAAGTGGAGTCTCAATATTCTTTCGCTGTTCAAATCAGGAGGGACAAAAAGGTTCCTCTCCCCTTCCCAAAGGTCCTTTTTTGGGGGTTCCCAGTGCCCTCCCTGATCCCAAAAATCCCAAATCCAACTCACATTCCTGTGGAACTGGGTGAAGGACTGCACCATGTAGAAGCGATGCATGTACACGATGGCTGTGTTGATGGTGAGCTGGGAGCTGGGAATGGGGTTAAGGAAAAGCAAAGAAATCCCCCAGAACCCCAAAAACAAACCCCACACACCAGCAGCAGCATGGGACAGGCTCCTCTTAATCCCAGTGCATCACAAATCACATCCTCAATCCCAAAAGGGGCTCAGCGCTCCCCAGAACCAAGCTGAGCATTCCCAATGTGCCAGGAGAGCTCTCCCTGCTCCCAAAATCCTCCCAAAATCCTAAAATCAGCTCAGCTTTCCCAGGCTGAGCCTTCACAACACCCCAGGACAGATTTTCCCATTCCTCAATCCCAAAACGGGCTCAGCACTCCCCACAACAAAGTTTCCAAAACCCCAGGAGAACTCTCCCTGATCCCAAAATCCTTTTTGGGATCTACTTGGTCCTAAAATCAGCTCAGCTTTCCCAGGCTGAGCCTTCACAACATCCCAGTACAGCTTTTCCCATTCCTCAATCCCAAAACGGGCTCAGCACTCCCCACAACAAAGCTTCCAAAACCCCAGGAGAACTCTCCCTGATCCCAAAACCCCAGGAGAGCTCTTGCTGATCCCAAAATCCTTTTTGGGATCTCCTTGGTCCTAAAATCAGCTCAGCTTTCCCAGGCACTCGTGGGCTGAGCCTTCACAACACCCCAGTACGGATTTTCCCATTTCTCAATCCCAAAATGGACTCAGCACTCCCCATAACCAAGCTGAGCATTCCCAATGTGCCAGGAGAGCTCTCCCTGCTCCCAAAATCCTCCCAAAAATCCTAAAATCAGCTCAGCTTTCCCAGGCTGAGCCTTCACAACACCCCAGGACAGATTTTTCCCCTCTCCTCTAACCAATTTCCTCAATCCCAAAACGGGCTCAGCACTCCCCATAACAAAGCTTCCAAAACCCCAGGAGAGCTCTCCCTGATCACAAAATCCTTTTTGGGATCTCCTTGGTCCTAAAATCAGCTCAGCTTTTCCCAGGCTGAGCTTTCACAACATCCCAGTACAGATTTTCTCATTCCTCAATCCCAAAAGGGGCTCAGCGCTCCCCATAACCAAGCTGAGCATTCCCAATGTGCCAGGAGAGCTCTCCCTGCTCCCAAAATCCTAAAATCAGCTCAGCTTTCCCAGGCTGAGCCTTCAAAACACCCCAGATTTTCCCCTTTCCTCTAAACAATTTCCTCAATCCCAAAACGGGCTCAGCACTCCCCATAACAAAGTTTCCAAAACCCCAGGAGAGCTCTCCCCGATCCCAAAATCCTTTATGGGATCTCCTTGGTCCTAAAATCAGCTCAGCTTTCCCAGGCACTCGTGGGCTGAGCTTTCCCAACATCCCCGTACGGATTTTCCCATTCCTCCAAGCGGATTTCCTCAATCCCAAAAACGGCCTCGGCTCTCCCCACTCCTAGGCCGGCCCTTCCCGAGTCACCGGCGCAGCTTTCCCCGCTCCTGGAACGGGATTTCCGCCATCTCCAAAGGGGTTCGGCTGTCCCTGCTCCCTCTCTGGCCGTGTCTTCCCGAAATCTCCTCGATCCCAAAGGGAGCTCGAAATCTCCTCGATCCCAAAGCGAGCTCGAAATCTCCTCGATCCCAAAGCGAGCTCGAAATCTCCTCGATCCCAAAGCGGGCTCAGGGCACCCAGACCTTCCAAACACCCCAGCACAGCTCTCCCCTCTCTCGAGCCTCTCCAGCACAGCTTTCCCTGCGCCTCAAACGCGATCTCCACAGCCCAAAACGGGAAAAGCGGCTTTGCCCGCCCCGAGAGCCGCCGGGGCCTTCCCGACACCCCAGCACCGAGCCGGGCCCGGGCTCCCTTCGATCCCCACAACACTCAGCTCAACCCCACACACTCCCTCCCGCCTCTCCCCGTGCCGCCTCCCGGCTCTCCCCCTCACTCCCTCCCGGTTCTCCCCCCGTCCCGGCTCTCCCCGCCCCGCCCCGCTCCCACCCGCGGCCTAGCGCGGCCTAGCGCGGCCGGATACACGTTGAGGCGCTGCCCCATGTCCTGCAGCAGGTTCGCCGCCTGCTGCCGGTACGAGAGCTCCTTGTCGGGGTCCAGGCCGGCGCGGCGGGACGGGCTCCGCTCCAGCTGCTCGCGGCTGAAGTACCAGCGCCGCCCGGGCCCGGCGCCGCCGCCGCCCGCCGAGGCCTCCATGGCGGCTCTGCGCCCGCGCGGGGGACGCGGCGTGCGCACGCAGCGCGGCGGCGCGATGACGTCAAGCGTCGGGTGGGCGAGCCGTTGGTGGCGCGAGCGTTCCAAAGCAGGGAGGGACGTTTGAGGGGGGCGTGGCTACGAGAGGACACGCCCCCTCCTATATAAGCCGCGCCCCGCCCGCTGAGGGGCCGCCCGCGCTTCCCGTCACGCCGTGAGGGGCTCCGGTTTTAGGGGGTCGCGCAACAACCCCCGCACCTCAGAACGGTCCCCGTGACTTCACCAGCGGCTTCTCAGCTTCCCCCTTCTACGCACTGACACCCTCCACAGGATACCGGTGTAGCAGTCCAGCCCAAGACCCCTCAGTATACGCCTCCGGTATGTTTCCCCCTATCCCGGGAGCAGCGGGAGCCCCCCACACCCCTCCAAGATCCGGTTTTACCGGGGTCCCGCAGCCCCAAGACGTTGCCTGTATCCCCCCAGCCGACTTTTCACCCCCTTTCCCTTACCGGGCCGCCCGCGCTTCCCCTCACGCCGTGAGGGGCTCCGGTTTCGGGGATCACCGCAACACTCCCCGCACCTCAGAACGGTCCCCGTGACTTCACCAGCGGCTTCTCAGCTCCCCCTTCTACGCACTGACACCCTCCACAGGATACCGGTGTAGCAGTCCAGCCCGAGACCCCTCAGTTACCCCTCCGGTATGTTTCCCCCCCTATCCCTGAAGCAGCGGGAGCCCCCTACCCCTCCAAGATCCGGTTTTACCGGGGTCCCGCAGCCCCAAGACGTTGCCTGTACCCCCCCCAGCCGACTTTTCACCCCCTTTCCCTTACCCACTGAGACAAGTTCCTTTACCGGGACCCCCCCCACACACACCGGGACTCTGCTGTATCACCCTCCGGAACCCCTCCTCACCGGTTCCCGGTGTTTTCCCCCCCGGGATCCCGAGCCACCCTCCCAACCGGCAGCCCCTCTGCCCCACAGGCCAGGCCACAGCTCGTATCCAAAGTGTTTTATATATAATTTATCTGTACACACGAAGGACAAAGTACCTCAGGTCTGCGCTGGGGTGAGGGGACCAGTTACCCCCCCTCACACTCCCCTCGGGCTGAGCCCCCCCCCCCTCCCCAAAACTGCTTCCAAAAAAAAAACCAAAATAAAAGAAAAAAAAAAAAAGTCACTTCATTAGGTTTTTTTTTTTTTGCATTTAAAAGGGGGAGGGTCTTTCCCCCCTCCCCTCCCCGCCACAGTCCCCCCGGAGGGAGCTGGGACCCCCGGGGGGGGGGGGTGAGGGGGCTGCGGAGATGCTGGGCCTGCGCCTCCCCACCCCCGCAGGCGGCACTTCAATTTGGCACATGGAGGGGGGGCTGGGGACCCCCAAAACCCCCTGCAGTCCCTTTTCTGGGGGGGCCATCTCCCCTCTTTGGCACATGGGGGGTTCAGCAAAGGGATGAGGGGTTACCAAGACCCCCCCATCCCACAAAAAACACCCCGGTGCAGGGCTGGGAAACACCCACGGAGGAGGGGGGCACAGGGTTACCTCCCCACACCCCCCAACCACCTCCTTGTGTCCATTTCTCCCTTTTTTTTTTTTTTTAATATATTTGGGGATTTTTTTTTCCTTTTTTTTCTACTATGCCTGAGCTCGGCACAGGCTGGGGGAGTCCCCAGCATGGGGGGGACACCACGGGGACCCCCCCTAACTGCCCCCAGGGCCCGCATTGAGGAAGTAGGTGGTCATCTCCCCCTTGCCCTTGACCTTGACCAGCCCTCGGCACTCCAACACGTAGCCCTTGGCCGCCAGCACCTGGTACAGGTCTGTTGTCACCTGCAGGGAGGGGACACAGAGGTAAGGAGGGGTGGGGGGGACTTTGGGGGGGTCCCTGGGCAGGTGTCCTGTGTCCCTGACTGACCTGGATGCGGTCGGGGACCCCGGTGCTGTCCATGCGGCTCGAGACGTTGACGGTGTTGCCCCAAATGTCGTATTGGGGTTTGCGAGCCCCGATGACCCCTGCGACCACCGGGCCCATGTTCAGGCCTGAGGGGGGGGGAACAGGGTTGAGAGTCAGGGATGAGGGGAAAAAAGAGGAGTGAGGGGGGGAAAAGAAGGGGTATGGGGTGAGATTGGAAAAGGAGAGAGTGAGGGAGAAGAGAAATGTGGAGGGGAAATAGAGGTGAGGGGGGAAAAGAAGGGGTAGGGGGGTGAGACTGGAAAAGGAGAGTGACAGGGAAAGGAGGAATGTGGAGGGGGGAAAAAGGGGAGGTGAGGGGGAAAGGGAAGGTGAGAGGGGAAAAGGGGGAAAGAGAGGTAAGGGAGGGAAAAGAAGGGGAAGGGGGTGAAGGAGAAGGAGAGAGTGACAGGGAGAAGAATGTGGAGGGGAAAAAGGGGGAAATAGAGGTGAGGGGGAAAAAGAAGGGGTAGGGGGGTGAGATTGGAAAAGGAGAGAGTGAGGGAGAAGAGAAATGTGGAGGGGGAAAAAGGGGGAAAGGGGTGAGATTGGAAAAGGAGAGAGTGAGGGAGAAGAGAAATGTGGAGGGGAAAAAGGGGAGGTGAGGGGGAAAGGGTGAGAGGGGAAAAGGAGGTGGGGAAAGGGGAAAAGAGAGGTAAGGGAGGGAAAAGAAGGGGAAGGGGTGAGATTGGAGAAGGAGAGTGACAGGGAGAAGAGGAATATGGAGGGGAAAAAGGGACATGAGGGGGAAAGGGGAGGTGTGAGAGGAAAAATGGGGAAAGAAGTAAGTGGGGGAAAAGAAGGGATGAAGGGTGAGATTGGAAAAGGAGAGGGTGACAGGGAAAAGAGGAGTGTAGAGGGGAAAATGGAGGTGAGGGGGAAAGGGAGGTGAGAGGGAAAAATGGGGAAAGAAGTGAGGGGGGAAAAGAAGGGATGAGGGGTGAGATTGGAAAAGGAGAGAGAGTGACAGGGAAAAGAGGAGTGTAGAGGGGAAAATGGAGGTGAGGGGGAAAGGGAAGGTGAGAGGGAAAAATGGGGAAAGAGGTGAGGGGAGAAAAGAAGGTGAAGAGGTGAGATTGGAAAAGGAGAGAGTGACAGAAGAGGAATGTGGAGGGGAAAAAGGGGAGGTGAGGGGGAAAGGGGAGGTGAGAGGGGAAAATGGGGAAAGAGAGGTGAGGGGAGGAAAAGAAGGGGAAGGGGGTGAAGGAGAAGGAGAGAGTGACAGGGAGAAGAATGTGGAGGGGGAAAAAGGGGGAAAGAGGTGAGGGGGGAAAAGAAGGGATGAGGGGTGAGATTGGAAAAGGAGAGAGTGAGGGAGAAATGTGGAGGGGAAAAAGGGGAGGTGAGGGGGAAAGGGTGAGAGGGGAAAAGGAGGTGGGGAAAGGGGAAAGAGAGGTAAGGGAGGGAAAAGAAGGGGAAGGGGTGAGATTGGAGAAGGAAGAGAGTGACAGGGAGAAGAGGAATATGGAGGGGAAAAAGTGGACATGAGGGGGAAAGGGGAGGTGAGAGGGAAAAATGGGGAAAGAAGTGAGGGGGAAAAGAAGGGATGAAGGGTGAGATTGGAAAAGGAAGAGGGTGACAGGGAAAAGAGGAGTGTAGAGGGGAAAATGGAGGTGAGGGGGAAAGGGGAGGTGAGAGGGGAAAATGGGGAAAGAAGTGAGGGGGGAAAAGAAGGGATGAGGGGTGAGATTGGAAAAGGAGAGGGTGACAGGGAAAAGAGGAGTGTAGAGGGGAAAATGGAGGTGAGGGGGAAAGGGAAGGTGAGAGGGGAAAAAGGGGGAAAGAGAGGTGAGGGGGGAAAAGAAGGGGAAGGGGTGAGATTGGAAAAGGAGAGAGTGACAGGGAGAAGAGGAATGTGGAGGAGGGAAAAGTGGACATGAGGAGAGGTGAGGGGGAGAAAAGAAGGGGAAGGGGTGAGATTGGAAAAGGAGAGAGCAACAGAGAGAAGAGGAATGTGGAGGGGGAAAAAGGGGAGGTGAAGGGGAAAAGGAGGTGAGGAAAGGGGAGAAAAAAGAGGTAAGGGAGGGAAAAGAAGGGGAAGAGGTGAGATTGGAGAAGGAGAGTGACAGGGAGAAGAGGAATATGGAGGGGAAAAAGTGGACATGAGGGGGAAAGGGAAGGTGAGAGGGGAAAATGGGGAAAGAGAGGTGAGGGGAGAAAGAAGGGGAAGGGGGTGAAGGAGAAGGAGAGAGTGACAGGGGAGAAGAATGTGGAGGGGGAAAAAGGGGGAAATAGAAGTGAGGGGGAAAAAGAAGGGGTAGGGGGTGAGATTGGAAAAGGAGGAGAGTGAGAGAGAAGAGGAAATGTGGAGGGGAAAAAGGGGAGGTGAGGGGGAAAGGTGTGAGAGGGGAAGAAGGAGGTGGGGAAAGGGGAAAAGAGAGGTAAGGGAGGGGAAAAGAAGGGGTATGGGGTGAGATTGGAAAAGGAGAGAGTGAGGGAGAAGAGAAATGTGGAAGGGAAAAAGGGGGAAATAGAGGTGAGGGGGAAAAAGAAGGGGTAGGGGGGTGAGACTGGAAAAGGAGAGTGACAGGGAAAGGAGGAATGTGGAGGGGAAAAAGGGGAGGTGAGGGGGAAAAGGAGGTGAGGAAAGGGGGAAAGAGAGGTAAGGGAGGGAAAAGAAGGGGAAGGGGGGTGAAGGAGAAGGAGAGAGTGACAGGGAGAAGAATGTGGGAGGGGGAAAAAGGGGGGAAAGAGATGAGGGGAGAAAAGAAGGGGAAGGGGGTGAGATTGGAAAAGGAAGGAGAGTGAGGGAGAGAAGAGAAATGTGGAGGGGAAAAAGGGGAGGGTGAGGGGAAAGGGTGAGAGGGGAAAAGGAGGTGGGGAAAGGGGAAAAGAGAGGTAAGGGAGGGAAAAGAAGGGGAAGGGGTGAGATTGGAAAAGGAGAGAGTGAGGGAGAAGAGAAATGTGGAGGGGGGAAAAAGGGGAGGTGAAGGGGAAAAGGAGGTGAGGAAAGGGGAAAAAAAGAGGTAAGGGAGGGAAAAGAAGGGGAAGAGGTGAGATTGGAGAAGGAGAGTGACAGGGAAAAGAGGAATATGGAGGGGAAAAAGTGGACATGAGGGGGAAAGGGGAGGTGAGAGGGAAAAATGGGGAAAGAAGTGAGGGGGGAAAAGAAGGGATGAGGGGGTGAGATTGGAAAAGGAGAGGGTGACAGGGAAGAGAGGAGTGTAGAGGGGAAAATGGAGGTGAGGGGGAAAGGGAAGGTGAGAGGGGAAAAAGGGGGAAAGAGAGGTGAGGGGAGAAAAGGGGTATGGGGTGAGATTGGAAAAGGAGAGAGTGACAGGGAAAAGAGGAATATGGAGGGGAAAAAGTGGACATGAGGGGGGAAAGGGGAGGTGAGAGGGAAAAATGGGGAAAGAGAGGTGAGGGGAGAAAAGAAGGGGAAGGGGTGAGATTGGAAAAAGAGAAAGTGACAGGGAGAAGTGGAATATGCAGGGGGAAAAGGGGAAGGGGGAAGTGAGATTGGAAAAGAAGGGGTGAGGGGAAAGGGCAGGTGAGAGGGGAAAAAGGGGACAAGAGGGGGGAAAGGGCAGGAGGGAAGAAAAGGGGGTATAAAAGGAAAAGAGTGAGAGACCAAAATGGGGTATGAAAGGGAAAAAGAAGAGGTGACTGTGAAAGGGAGGGGATGAGAGAGGAAAAAGGGGACGAACAACAGCAGGGGATGGCTGGAGGTGCAGAGGGGCGTGCAAGGGGCGTGCAAGGGCTCACCAATCTTCATCTGGAAGTTGTTGAAGGAGTGCTCGTTGATGTACTTCATCTGCTCCATGAGGTGCATGGCGTAGTCGGCCAGCGCCGCGATGTGGCTCCGGCCCTCGCGGTCGTAGGTGGCCGCGTTGAGCCCCGAGGCCGCCATGTAGGTGCTGCCAATGGTCTTGATCTTCTCCAGCTGCCGGTACTTCTGCTCGCTGATGATCTGGGGAGGGGGGGGACGGGCTGGGGTCACCCCCACAGCACCTCGACAGGGGGATGGGTACCCCAAATCCTGCAGCCCGTCCCGTGGCTCCGTCGGTGCCGTTTCATGGCTTTTCCAGCACTGTGGCTCCACCAATGCTGCTCCACAGCATCTCCAGCACCCCATGACAACATTCTCTGCACCCCAACCTCCTCCATGGTGTTCCACAACCTCTCCACTCCATCTCCTGCACCCTGTCCCAAATATGGTGCTCTGCAGGCTCTCCATACCTGGTGCATCCCATCTTGCACCTCATCCATGGTGCTCCACAACCTGTATCTGTGTTCTCTGCACCCCATCCTCATCCATGGTGCTCCACAGCTTCTCCAGCACCCCATGATAACATTCCCTGCACCCCAACCTCCTCCATGGTGTTCCACAACCTCTCCACTCCATCTCCTGCACCCTGTCCCAAATATGGTGCTCTGCAGGCTCTCCATATCTTGTGCATCCCATCTTGCACCTCATCCATGGTGCTCCACAACCTGTGTCTGTGTTCTCTGCACCCCATCCTCATCCATGGTGCTCCACAAGCTGTGCCTGTGTTCTCTGCACCCCATCCTCATCCATGGTGCTCCACAGCTTCCCCAGCACCCCATGACAACATTCCCTGCACCCCATCCTCATCCATGGTGCTCCACAACCTGTGTCTGTGTTCTCTGCACCCCCATCCTCATCCATGGTGCTCCACAACCTGTGTCTGTGTTCTCTGCACCCCATCCTCATCCATGGTGCTCCACAGCTTCTCCAGCACCCCATGATAACATTCCCTGCACCCCAACCTCCTCCATGGTGTTCCACAACCTCTCCACTCCATCTCCTGCACCCTGTCCCAAATACGGTGCTCTGCAGGCTCTCCGTATCTTGTGCATCCCATCTTGCACCTCATCCATGGTGCTCCACAACCTGTGTCTGTGTTCTCTGCACCCCATCCTCATCCATGGTGCTCCACAACCTGTGCCTGTGTTCTCTGCACCCCATCCTCATCCATGGTGCTCCACAACCTTTCCAGCACCCCATGACAACATTCCCTGCACCCCAACCTCATCCATGGTGCTCCACAACCTCTCCACCACCCCTTGCACTCCATTTCCTGCACTCTATCCCAAATATGGTGCTCTGCTCTCCATACCTGGTGCATCCCATCTTGCACCTCATCCATGGTGCTCCACAGCTTCTCCAGCACCCCTTGCACTCCATCTCCTGCATCTTGTCCTAAATATGGTGCTCTGCAGGCTCTCCATACCTTTTGCATTCCATCTTCATCCTCATCCATGGTGCTCCACAGCTTCTCCAGCACCCCCCTGCACTCCATCTCCTGCACCCTGTCCCCAGTCCTGGTGTTCCACAGCCTCTCCAACACCCCATGACCACGTTCCCTTGACCACAACCTCATCCCCACTGCTCCACAGCCTCTCCAGCCCCCCACGAACCCCACCCCTGTTCACTTCACCCCCATGCACCCCTTCCGTGCCCCAGCACCTCATCGAAGTCGGCGATGATCTCGTTGAGCAGCCGCAGACACTCCACGCCCTCGTTGTTGGCCTCCAGCTCCACGTAGAACTCGGAGAAGTTGCTGATGGAGGCGAACATGACGGCCACGCACTCGCAGGACTGGTAGTAGAGCTCGTCGTTGCGCCGCTCCCGCGCCAGGAAGTGCGCGGCCACGTCCTTGGGCAGGATGTTGTGCAGCAGCCGCCGGTTGTAGGCCTGCAGCTCCTCCATCTCCTCCTTCTCACCTGTTGCCTGTGGGCACAGACGCAGGTGGGAGCTGCCACAGGACCCCCACAGCCACCCCAGCATCAGGGTGGGAGGTGGGGACTGATTGCAGCACCGTGGTCACCCCAATCCTGGGGTGTGTGGAAAGGTTGGTCCCAGCCCTAAGGTCACCCCAATCCTGGGGTTGATCCCAGCCCCATGGTCACCCCAATCCTGGGGTTGGTCCCAGCCCCATGGTCACCCCAATCCTGGGGTTGATCCCAGCCCTATGGTCACCCCAGTCCTGGGGTTGGACCCAGCCCCATGGTCACCCCAATCCTTGGGTTGATCCCAGCCCCATGGTCACCCCAGTCCTGGGGTTGGTCCCAGCCCCATGGTCACCCCCAGTCCTGGGGTTGGTCCCAGCCCCATGGTCACCCCAATCCTGGGGTTGACCCAGCCCCATGGTCACCCCCAATCCTGGGGTTGGTCCCAGCCCCATGGTCACCCCAATCCTGGGGTTGACCCAGCCCCATGGTCACCCCAATCCTGGGGTTGGTCCCAGCTCCATGGTCACCCCAATCCTGAGGTTGGTCCTATCCCTATGGTCACCCCAATCCTGGGGTTGATCCCAGCTCCATGGTCACCCCAATCCTGGGGTTGGTCCAGCCCCACGGTCACCCCAATCCTGGGGTTGATCCCAGCTCCATGGTCACCCCAATCCTGGGGTTGGTCCCAGCCCCATGGTCACCCCAATCCTGGGGTTGGTCCCAGCCCCATGGTCACCCCCAATCCTGGGGTGTGTGGAAAGGTTGGTCCCAGCCCCATGGTCACCCCAATCCTGGGGTTGATCCCAGCTCCATGGTCACCCCCAATCCTGGGGTTGGTCCAGCCCCATGGTCACCCCAATCCTGGGGTTGGTCCAGCCCTATGGTCACCCCAATCCTGGGGTTGGTCCAGCCCCATGGTCACCCCAATCCTGGGGTTGGTCCCAGCCCCATGGTCACTCCACTCTTGGGGTGCAGGGAAAGGGTTGGTCCCAGCCCCATGGTCACCCCAGTCCTGGAGTGCAGGGAAAGGGTTGGTCCTATCCCTATGGTCACCCCAATCCTGGGGTTGGTCCCAGCTCCATGGTCACCCCAATCCTGGGGTTGATCCCAGCTCCATGGTCACCCCAATCCCAGGGAGCAGGGTCAGTCCCAATCCCACAACCCCCTCAGTTCTGGGGTGCTGAGAGGGGTCAATCTTGTTCCAGAGTATGGGAAGGCATCAACACTGACCCCATGGTCACCCCAATCCTGGGGTTGATCCCAGCTCCATGGTCACCCCCAGTCCTGGGGTTGATCCCAGCCCCATGGTCACCCCAATCCTGGGGTTGATCCCAGCCCTATGGTCACCCCAATCCTGGGGTTGATCCCAGCCCCATGGTCACCCCAATCCTGGGATTGGTCCCAGCCCCACGGTCACCCCAGTCTGGGGTGTGGGGAAAGGGTTGGTCCCAGCCCCATGGTCACCCCAATCCTGGGGTTGGTCCCAGCCCCATGGTCACTCCACTCTTGGGGTGCAAGGAAAGGGTTGGTCCCAGCCCCATGGTCACCCCCAATCCTGGGACTGGTCCCAGCCCCATGGTCACCCCCAATCCTGGGGTTGATCCCAGCCCCATGGTCACTCCAATCCTGGGGTTGATCCAGCCCCATGGTCACTCCAATCCTGGGGTTGATCCAGTCCCATGGTCACCCCAATCCTGGGGTTGGTTCCAGCCCTATGGTCACCCCAATCCTGGGGTTGGTTCCAGCCCCATGGTCACCCCAATCCTGGGGTTGGTCCCAGCTCCATGGTCACCCCAATCCTGGGGTTGGTCCCAGCTCCATGGTCACTCCACTCTTGGGGCGCAGGGAAAGGGTTGGTCCCAGCCCCATGGTCACCCCCAATCCCGGGATTGGTCCCAGCTCCATGGTCACCCCAATCCTGGGGTTGGTCCAGCCCTATGGTCACCCCAATCCTGGGGTTGGTCCAGCCCTATGGTCACCCCAATCCTGGGGTTGGTCCCAGCCCCATGGTCACCCCAGTCCTGGGATTGGTCCAGCCCTATGGTCACCCCAATCCTGGGGTTGATCCCAGCCCCATGGTCACCCCAATCCTGGGGGTTGGTCCCAGCTCCATGGTCACCCCAATCTTGGGGTTGATCCCAGCCCCATGGTCACCCCCAATCCTGAGGTTGATCCCAGCCCTATGGTCACCCCAATCCTGGGTTTGATCCAGCCCCATGGTCACCCCAATGCTGGGGTTGGTCCAAGCCCCATGGTCACCCCCAGTTCTGGGGTGCAGGGAGGGGGGTCAGTCCCAGTGTCAGGATGCAGGAAAAGGGGTCGTTCCCAGCCCCCCACACCTCTGTCCTACCTGGAGCTTCCAGAGGAAGTCGAGGCGGGCGCGGTGGACTCGACCTGCTGCGCGTGCAGGTACAGGGCCAGGGCAAACACGGGCCAGGACCACGGGGGTCACGTGAGCGCAGGGCCACCTTCCCCTCTGCTGGGCTGTAGGACCCCCCAGGGAGCCCTGAGGTGGGCTGGGGGATCTGTCCCTGCCCACCCAGAGATCCCAAACTGCACCCAGACCCCAAACTTGCACCCACCCACTCCAGGGACGCCAAATCTGCACTCAGAGCCCAAAGTTCCCACTCACCGAACCCCAAACATGCACCCAACCCCAAAGATTCACCCACTCATCCAACAGACCCAAAAATTTACTCAGACCCCAAAGATCCACCCACCCCACTCCATGGATGCCAAATCTGCACTCAGAGCCCAAAGTTCCCACTCACCGAACCCCCAAACGTGCACCCAAACCCAAAGATTCACCCACACCACTCCATGGACACCAAAGCTACACTTAGAACCCCAAGTTCCCAGTCACCCCACCCAGGGGAACCCCAAATGGTGCAACCCTAACCCCAAAGATCCACCCACCCACTCCAAGGACGCGCAAATCTGCACTCAGACCCCCCAAAGTTCCCACTCACCGAACCCCCAAACATGCACCCAACCCCCAAAGATTCACCCACCCCACTCCATGGAAACCAAAATCTGCACTCAGAACCCCAAAGTTCCCACTCTAGGTGAACCCCAAACATGCACCCAACCCCAAAGATTCACCCACTCATCCAAGAGACCCAAAATCTACTCAGACCCCAAAGTTCACCCACCCACTCCATGGACACCAAAGCTACACTTAGACCAACCAGTTCCCAGTCACACCACCCAGGGGAACCCCAAATGTGCAACCCAACCCCCAAAGATTCACCCACCCACTCCATGGAAACCAAAATCTGCACTCAGAACCCAAAGTTCCCACTCACCAAACCCCAAATGTGCGCCCCAACCCCAAAGATTCACCCACTCCTCCAAGAGACCCAAAATTTACTCAGACCCCAAAGATCCACCCACCCACTCCATGGATGCCAAATCTGCACTCAGAGCCCAAAATTCCCATTCACCCCCACACAGGGGAACCCCAAACATGCACCCAACCCCAAAGATTCACCCACGCATCCAAGAGACCCAAAATCTACTCAGACCCCAAAGTTCACCCACCCACTCCATGGACACCAAAGCTACACTTAGAACCCCAAGTTCCCAGTCACCCACCCAGGGGAACCCCAAATGTGCAACCTAACCCCAAAGATGCACCCACCCCACTCCAAGGACATCAAATCTGCACTCAGAGCCCAAAGTTCCCACTCACTGAACCCCAAACATGCACCCAACCCCAAGATTCACCCACCCACTCCATGGAAACCAAAATCTGCACTCAGAGCCCAAAGTTCCCACTCACCCACACAGCTGAACCCCAAATGTGCAACCTAACCCCAAAGATTTACCCACTCATCCAAGAGACCCAAGACCTACACCAGACTCCAAAGATCCACCCGCTCCCAGGGACGCCAAATCTACACTCAGACCCCCAAAGTTCCCATTCATCCACCCAGGGGAACCCCAAATGTGCAATCTAACCCCAAAGATTCACCCCACTCATCCAACAGACCCAAAACCTGCACTCAGACCCCAAAGATCCACCCAGACCACCCCAAAGCTGCATCCAAGACCCCAAACATTCACCTTCCCATCCCAGGGACCCTAAATCTGCATGCTACACCCCAAAGATCCACTCACCCACCCCAAAGATCCCCAGATTTGCACCCAGACCCCCAAAGCTGAACCCCACACCAGAGCCCCCCAGACTGTACCCAGACCCCCAAAGGACCCTCCTGGCTCCAGTTTCCCACTCACCACTCTCCCTGGGTGACATTGAATGGTGGCCTGTGGGGACAGGAGCCAGGTGTCAGTGGGGTGGGGGACCCATCTCTGCTGTGAGGGACCCCCTGGGGGGACTGGGGGACACTCACAGGGCGTTGGCCAGGACCAGCAGGTCGGCGTTGTCGAAGAGAGCTGCGTGAGGCCCCTCCACCAGCAGCAGGAACGTGGAGCCCTCGATGGCCACCATGAGCAGCAGCTTCCCGATGCTCGCTGATGTGCAGGAAGACGGAGCAGGCCAGCAGGCTGAGCACCCACGCTGTAGCTGAAGTAGCTGAGGGGGGAAGGAGCACACGGTGGCATGCAGCAGCACCCCAAAAAACACCACCCTGATGGCACCTCTGGGATCTTTGCAGCACCCCAGGAAGCAGGAGTGGCATTCCAGGAATCCCTGTGGCGCCCTTGGAACGCTGGAGAGCACCCCTGGAATGCTGGACGGCACCCCTGGGAACCAACTGTAGCACCCTTGGAGATGCTGGACGAGCACCCCTGGAATGCTGGGTGGCACCCTGGGAACCACTGTAGCACCCTTGGAATGCTGGAGAGCACCCCCTGGAATGCTGGGTGGCACCCCTGGAAATCCCTGCTGGCACCCCAGAAACCTCTGCAGCACACTGGGAACCCCAGGATGGCACCCCAAGATGGGGAACCTTGGACCCATGGGATCTCTGCAGCACACTGGGAACCCCACATGGCACCCCTGGGATCACCAGCCAGCACCACAGGACTCCTGAAGCACCCCAAGAACCCTGAATGGCACCCAGAAACCATGGATGGCACCCCCAGGAACGTTGAATGGCACCTTGGGGGACCCCAGGAACACCCTGCAGCACCCCAGGGACCTCAGACAGCATTCCAGGAACCCCTACAGCACCTTGAGAACATTGGATGGCACCCTTGGGAACCCTGCAGCACCCCAGGAATCCCAGCACCACCTCCCCACACCCACAGGGACCTTGCACCCCCTGGGGACACTGTGCCAGCACCCAGCAACCTCAAGGGCTCAGTGCCAGCACCTACGGAGGACCTTGGACCTGAGCAATCTGTGCCAGCACCCCGTGTGTGTGGGGACCCTGTGCTGGCACCCTGCACCCATGGGGACCCTGTGCCAGCATCTTTGGGGACACAGTGCCTGCAGGGACCCCATTCCAGCACCCTGCGTCCTCAGGGACCCTGTGCCAGCATGTCTGGGGACACTGCACCCCATGGGGACCCAGTGCCAGCACTCTGGGGGACACTGCACCCATGGGAACCCTCTGCCAGCACTCTGGGGGACACTGCACCCCATGGGAACCCTCTGCCAGCACCCAGGGAGGACTTGGCACCAGCAGGGACCCCTGTGGGAGCCATGCCCCGTGCCAGGCGGTGCCCATGGCCACTCACCTCGGGGAAGTCGCAGGCCAGCCCGTCACCATGGCAGGAGCCCATGGCAGTGCCCAGGGAGAGGTTGAGGGCACGGAGCTGGCACGGCCCCACGGAGCTGGGGGGTGACGTTGAGCTCACGGGCAGCACAATCCCGCAGGGCCACGCGGCTGCAGGAGAACTGAGTGGGGGACAGAGGGGTGAGCTGGTGCCCCACAGCCCCCCCAAAAACCCCCCAAAAACCCCCCAAAACCCCCGTAACCCTACCATGTTGACGAAGGCAGCGATGAAGACGAGGAGGATGGTGAAGACGGCGATGCCGGTGCTGCGGGCGCGGGACTGGACGATGCCACGGGAGAGCTGCTGCAGGGCGGTGGGGAAGAGCTGGGGGGGCACCAAGGAGCCTGTGAGGCACGGCTGAGCCCCCCAAAAAACCCTCACCCCGCCCTCAGGTACTCACAGTGACGCAGGAGTAGATGGCGCAGATGAAGAGGATGGCAGCGAGGAGGATGAAGATGCTGACGTAGACCCCGAGCATCAGCGAGGAGCTGGGGAGAGGTGGGAGGTGAGTGATGGGGTTGGGGTGGGGGGGTCAGAGCTGGTATTTTTTGGGGGGGGCTGCAGCACTTACTGGGGGAACACCAGGATCTGGAGGCAGCAGATGAAGCAGAAGACGAGGAGGGTGCAGGCCACGTAGCCACCGAAACGGTCATCGACCTTCTTGGAGTACTGAGGAGACAGGGGGAGCTGGGATGCTTGGATGGAGAGAGGGGGGACCCCAAAAACCTCGGGGGGGATCCCAGGGGAAGAGCAGAGGTGGGAGGTGGAGTGGAATGGGAGGAAACTGGGGGGACAGGATGGAGGGAACACCAACGGGGGACACCAAGGGATGCAGATGAAGGGGGCTGGGAACATCCCAGAGGATGGGATGGGGAGAGGAGCAACCCCAAAGGGGAATGGGGAACCCCAGGGGATGCTAGAAATGGGATGGAGGGAAAGGGGGGACCCCAGAGGGTGGGGAAAAGGGGGCAGGAACACCCTGGGGGCATTGGATGGGGCAGGGGACTCCAGGGATGCAGGGAATGGGATGTAGGGAGGGGATCCCAGGGGATAGGAGGGGACCCCAGAAGATGGAATGGTGGGGGATGAGAGGACCCCAGGGGATGGAATGGAGGGAATGAGGCTGAGAAGGTGGAGGGACCACAAAACCAGCACAGAGAAGACCCCAAGGGATGGAATGGAGGGAATGAGGCTGAGAAGGTGGAGGGACCACAAAACCAGCACAGAGAAGACCCCAAGGGATGGAATGGAGGGAATGAGGCTGAGAAGGTGGAGGGACCACAAAACCAGCACAGAGAAGACCCCAAGGGATGGAATGGAGGGAATGAGGCTGAGAAGGTGGAGGGACCACAAAACCAGCACGGAGAAGACCCCAAGGGATGGAATGGAGGGAATGAGGCTGAGAAGGTGGAGGGACCACAAAACCAGCACGGAGAAGACCCCAAGGGATGGAATGGAGGGAATGAGGCTGAGGAGGTGGAGGGACCACAAAACCAGCACAGAGAAGACCCCAAGGGATGGAGGAGAGAAGGGAGGACAAAGATGTTGATGGGGCCAGAGCAGAGGGGACTTCAAGAGACAGACAGAACGGTGGATCCAGAACAAAGGCAACAGAGGGCTCCCCCGACCTTCTTCTCCAGCTCAGGGGTCTGGAAGGTGAGCAGGAACTTCTTGACGTGGTCCTTGCGGAGCTGGTCGATGCTGCGGGCGTCGATGGCCCGGCTCAGGAACTCGTCCACCTCATCCTCGGGGTTCAGGGCCTCCTGGGCACCACGGCTGGGGAATGGGGGGGGTCAGGACCCTCCCAGGACCCCCTGGGAGGGGGGGGGGGTCACGACTCCATCCCCACCAGCCCAGCATGGGAACACTCACTTGTCCTTGCTGGAGTCATCGATGCCCTGGGAGACACAAGGGAGGTGTCAGTGACACTGCCATGGATGGGGGCAGGGGACATGGGACACCCCCCCAGGGTCAGCCAGCATGGGGGGCAGAGTTCCAGGGGTTAACAGGGCAGGAGGGGTCCCCAAGGGTTTTTTGGCAAGGACAAGAGGATCCCAGGGGTCTGCAAAGGGAGGAGGGAGGGGAGATGGAGACCCCTGAAGGTGCCAAGGAGGATCCCCAAAGTCTGCTGAGCACCAGGGGCCACCCAGCAACTCCCTGAGGCCTGCAGGAAGCCACGAGGGCTGCGGGCAGGGCTGGGGAAGCCACCGACAGCCGCGGAAGGGCAGCGAGGGGCTGATAGCACCGTGCTGAGGGTGCCCCACGCCCGATGCCCTCCCTGGCGCCGCTCACCATCTGCCGGAAGGCCTTGGAGTCCTTGGCGCGGGAGAAGGAGCGCTCGGGCACCCAGCGCGGCACCAGCCCCTCGCTGGAGTTGGCGCGAGCGCGCTGCAGCTTGGCCAGGATGGCTTTCTCCTCCTTCTGCAGGGTGACACGGCCGTGAGGGGCTGAGCCCGGCTTTCCCCCCAGCTTCCCCCCCTCGGACCACCCCGCAACTGACGCGTTTCTGGCTGCAGCCCACGATGAGGAAGGTCTCGATGTTGTGCTCCTTGAGGTAGGCGTTGCGCTCGCCGCCGTGGCCCGGCTCCACCTCGTAGTCGCCGTTCAGGTACTGCAGCGTGGCCCAGGTGATGTGGATGCGCCTGGGGACGGCAGGATGAAGATGCTGAGCCCTCCTCGCCCAGCAGCCAGCCCTCAAACCCAGCCCCTTCCAGCCCAGCTCACCCGGCTTTGCCGCCCGCCTCCATGTGGTTGGCCAGGGTGACGTCGTTGGACCAGACATCGAACTGCCACTTGCGCAGCCCCAGCACGCCGCAGTGCACCCGCCCGCTGTGGATGCCCACGCGCATGTTCACGTTCACCCCCGTCACCTCACGCACCAGCCTGCGGATGGCACCGGCGCCGGGTCACCCTCCGGGCGCTCCATGGCAGCCTATGGGGCACCCACAAGCGCCCTACGGCACCCACAAGCGCCCTATGGCACCCACAAGCACCCTATGGCACCCTCAAGCACCCCATGGCACCCACAAGCACCCTATAGGATCCCCAAGCACCCTATGGCACCCACAAGCACCCCATGGCACCCACAAGCACCCTATAGGATCCCCAAGCACCCTATGGCACCCACAAGCACCCCATGGCACCCCCAAGCACCCTATGGCACCCTCAAGCACCCCATGGCACTCACAAGCGCCCTATGGCACCCTGCATGGCACCCAAAGCACCCTATGGCACCCACAAGAACCTTATGACACCCCCAAGCACCCTATGGCACCCTCAAGCACCCTATGGCACCCACAAGCGCCCTATGGCACCCCCAAGCACCCTATGGCACCCACAAGCACCCTATGGCACCCTGCATGGCACCCAAAGCACCCTATGGCACCCAGAAGAACCTTATGGCACCCCCAGTGGCACCCCCAGCACCCTATGGCACCCACAAGCACCTTATGACACCCCCAAGCACCCTATGGCACCCCCAAGCACCCCATGGCACCCCCAAGCCCCCTACAACACCCTCAAGCACTCCATGGCACCCTCTATGGCACCCCCAAGCACCCTATGGCACCCTCAAACACCCTATGGCACCCTCAAGCACCCCATGGCACCCTCAAGCACCCTATGGCACCCTCTATGGCACCCTCAAACACCCTATGGCACCCTCAGTGGCACCCCCAGCACCCTATGGCAAAACACCCCATGGCACCCACAATCACCCCATGGCACCCTCAAGCACCCCATGGCACCCTCTATAGCACCCCATGGCACCCCCAAGCCCCCTACAACACCCTCAAGCACTCCATGGCACCCTCAAGCACCCCATGGCACCAGTAGGCACTGTGACCCAGACTGGTGAGTACTGGGAATGTGCCAGCACCAGGAATGGGACCTGTCCCCCAAGCTGTGGTGGCACCAGAGATGTGCCAGCCCAAGGGATGGGCACAGCAGGGTCAGGAGCAGCCCCCCAAGCTATGGTGGCACTGGGGACGGGCACAGCAGGGTCAGGAGCAGCCCCCAAACTGTGGTGGCACTGGGGATGGGCACAGCAGGGTCAGGAGCAGCCCCCCAAGCCGTGCCAGCCCAAGGGACGGGCACAGCAGGGTCAGGAGCAGCCCCCAAGCTATGGTGGCACTGGGGATGGGCACAGCAGGGTCAGGAGCAGCCCCCAAGCTGTGGTGGCACTGGGGATGTGCCAACCCAGGGGACGGGCACAGCAGGGTCAGGAGCAGCCCCCAAGCTGTGGTGGCACCAGAGATGTGCCAACCCAGGGGATGGGCACAGCAGGGTCAGGAGCAGCCCCCCAAGCCGTGCCAGCCCAAGGGACGGGCACAGCAGGGTCAGGAGCAGCCCCCCAAGCTGTGGTGGCACTGGGGATGGGCACAGCAGGGTCAGGTGCAGCTCCCAAACTGTGGTGGCACTGGGGATGGGCACAGCAGGGTCAGGTGCAGCTCCCAAACTGTGGTGGCACCAGAGATGTGCCAGCCCAGGGGACGGGCACAGCAGGGTCAGGAGCAGCCCCCCAAGCCGTGCCAGCCCAGGGGATGGGCACAGCAGGGTCAGGAGCAGCCCCCCAAACTGTGGTGGCACCAGAGATGTGCCAACCCAGGGGACGGGCACAGCAGGGTCAGGAGCAGCCCCCAAGCTATGGTGGCACTGGGGATGGGCACAGCAGGGTCAGGAGCAGTCCCCAAGCTGTGGTGGCACCAGAGATGTGCCAGCCCAAGGGATGGGCACAGCAGGGTCAGGTTCAGCTCCCAAACTGTGGTGGCACCAGAGATGGGCACAGCAGGGTCAGGAGCAGTCCCCAAGCTATGGTGGCACTGGGGACGGGCACAGCAGGGTCAGGTGCAGCCCCCCAAGCTATGGTGGCACTGGGGACGGGCACAGCAGGGTCAGGTGCAGTCCCCAAGCTATGGTGGCACCAGAGATGTGCCAGCCCAGGGGACGGGCACAGCAGGGTCAGGAGCAGCCCCCCAAGCTGTGGTGGCACCAGAGATGTGCCAGCCCAAGGGACGGGCACAGCAGGGTCAGGTTCAGCTCCCAAACTGTGGTGGCACCAGAGATGGGCACAGCAGGGTCAGGAGCAGCCCCCAAGCTATGGTGGCACTGGGGATGGGCACAGCAGGGTCAGGAGCAGCCCCCCAAGCTGTGGTGGCACTGGGGATGGGCACAGCAGGGTCAGGAGCAGCCCCCAAGCTGTGGTGGCACAGCAGGGTCAGGAGCAGCCCCCCAAGCCGTGCCAGCCCAGGGGACGGGCACAGCAGGGTCAGGAGCAGCCCCCCAAGCCGTGCCAGCCCAAGGGACGGGCACAGCAGGGTCAGGAGCAGCCCCCAAGCTCTGCCAGCCCAGGGGATGGGCACAGCAGGGTCAGGAGCAGCCCCCCAAGCTATGGTGGCACCGGGGATGTGCCAGCCCCAGGGGACGGGCACAGCAGGGTCAGGTTCAGCTCCCAAACTGTGGTGGCACCAGAGATGGGCACAGCAGGGTCAGGAGCAGCCCCCCAAGCCGTGCCAGCCCCGGGGACGGGCACAGCAGGGTCAGGAGCAGCCCCCCAAGCCGTGGTGGCACAGCAGGGTCAGGAGCAGCCCCCCAAGCTATGGTGGCACTGGGGATGGGCACAGCAGGGTCAGGAGCAGCCCCCCAAGCCGTGCCAGCCCAAGGGATGGGCACAGCAGGGTCAGGTGCAGCCCCCCAAGCTGTGGTGGCACAGCAGGGTCAGGAGCAGCCCCCCAAGCCGTGCCAGCCCCGGGGACGGGCACAGCCGTGCCCCACTCACGAGATGGCCTCGATCATGTCCACGCCCATCTCCACGCAGCAGTGAGCGTGGTCCCCGCGCGCCTCGGGCAGCCCCGACACGCAGTAGTAGCAATCCCCCAGGATCTTGATGCGCAGGCAGTGGTTCTCCTGGGCACGGGGGGGGGCACCAGCAGGTTAGGAGGGGCTCCAGGACCCCCCAAAATCTCCAAAATCCCCCCAGCCCCTCTGCTCACCGCTGCCAGCTTGTCGAAGCGGGCGAAGAGCTCGTTGAGCGTCATCACCAGCTCCTGGGCCGTGCACTGCGAGGCCAGGCTGGTGAAGCCCTCGATGTCTGCGAAGAGGATGCTGCCAGGAGGAAGAGCACGGGCTGGGATGGCCCACACGCTGCCCCAGACGCCCCCAAGCACCCCCTGGCATCCCCAAGCACCCTATGACACCCTCAAGCACCCTATGACACCCTCAAGCACCGCATGGCACCCCAAAGCACCCTATGACACCCTCTATGGCACCTCCATGGCACTCCCAAGCACCCTATGGCACCCTCAAGCACCCCATGGCACCTCCATGGCACCTCCAAGCACCCTACAACACCCTCAAGCACCCTCTATGGCACCTCCATGGCATCCCCAAGCACCCTATGACACCCTCAAGCACCCCATGGCATCCCCAAGCACCCCATGGCATCCCCAAGCACCCCCTGGCACCCTCTATGGCACCCCCAAGCACCCCACAACACCCTCAAGCACCCCCTGGCACCCTCCATGGCACCCCCAAGCACCCTATGACACCCTCAAGCACCCTATGGCACTCCCAAGCACCCCCTGGCACCCTCTATGGCACCTCCATGGCACCCCCAAGCACCCTGTGACACCCTCAAGCACCCCATGGCACCCTTGAGCACCCTATGGCACCCCCAAGCACCCCATGGCACTCCCAAGCACCCTATGACACCCTCAAGCACCCCATGGCACCCCCAAGCACCCTATGACACCCTCAAGCACCCTCTATGGCACCTCCATGGCATCCCCAAGCACCCTATGGCACCCTCTATGGCACCTCCATGGCACTCCCAAGCACCCTATGACACCCCCAAGCACCCTATGGCACTCCCAAGCACCCCCTGGCACCCTCTATGGCACCTCCATGGCACTCCCAAGCACCCTATGGCAGCCCCTGAAGCACCCCATGGCACCCTCTATGGCACCCCCAAGCACCCCACAACACCCTCAAGCACCCCCTGGCACCCTCCATGGCACTCCCAAGCACCCTATGACACCCTCAAGCACCCTCCATGGCATCCCCAAGCACCCTACAACACCCTCAAAGCACCCTCTATGGCACCTCCATGGCACCCCCAAGCACCTTATGACACCCCCAAGCACCCCCTGGCACCCTCTATGGCACCCCCAAGCACCCTATGACACCCTCAAGCACCCCATGGCACTCCTGAGCACCCCCTGGCACCCTCTATGGCACCTCCATGGCACTCCCAAGCACTCTACGACACCCTCAAGCACCCCATGGCACCCCCAAGCACCCCCTGGCACCCCAAAGCACCCTAAGACACCCTCAAGCACCCCATGGCATCCCCAAGCACCCCGTGACACCCTCAAGCACCCCATGGCACCCTCTATGGCACCCTCAAGCACCCTGTGACACCCTCAAGCACCCCCTGGCACCCTCTATACCACCCTCCATGGCACCCCCAAGCACCCTATGACACCCTCAAGCACCCCCTGGCACCCTCTATACCACCCTCCATGGCACCCCCAAGCACCCTATGACACCCTCAAGCACCCTCCATGGCATCCCCAAGCACCCTGTGACACCCTCATGCACCCCATGGCACCCCCAAGCAACCTACGACACCCTCAAGCACCCCCTGGCACCCTCTATGGCACCTCCATGGCACCCCCAAGCACCCCCTGGCACCCTCTACGGCACCTCCATGGCATTCCCAAGCACCCTATGACACCCTGAAGCACCCCCTGGCACCCTCTATGGCACCTCCATGGCACCCCCATGGCACCCTGGTGATTTCTCCCCCAGCACCCCCATCCCCACAGTACCTGACGTTGTCGTGCTTCTGGATGTAGATCTTGTGGAACATCATGTCCTCCTTCTTGGTGTTGATGTCCTCCTTCATCTCCATGGCCACGTGCTGCGGCAGCACCGACAGCAGCAGCCGCTCCTGCGGGCAGAGAAATCCCATCAGCCGGGTCTGGGGGTGCTGCTGGACCCCCCAGTTCTGCACGGGGACCCCCCCAGTGTCACCTGCTGGCGGTTCTCCCTCTGGAGGTGCAGCCGCGCCTGGATGTAGCCGCGGGTCTCCTGGAAGGCCTGGCGCTGCGACACCTCGGCCGGGTAGTGGGTGCAGACGCCCACCACGTTGGTGCAGAGGAAGATCAGGGCATTGGCGCTGAGCTGGGAGGGGAGGTGGGCTCGGTGAGACCCCCCCAAGGACCCCCAGCCAGCTCTGGCAATGGGGGTGCTGCTAAAAGGGGGGTGTGGGGACATGGGGACTCAAGGCAGGGGGACAGGGGGGTCCTGGGACACAGGGGACAGGGTCAGGGGGACGTGGGGCACCAAAGGACAAGGGAAACCAAGGCAAGGGGGCTGCAGGGACATGGGGGACTTGGGGCTGTGAGAAATTAGGAAACAGGAGATGCAGGGCCCTGGGGACACAGGATGAGGGGCAAAGGGGACATGGGGACACAGCGTAGGTGGGGCAAAGGGGACACAGAGTAGGGGGATCACAGGGGACAGGGTCAGGGGGATGCAGAGGACAGGGTCAGGGGGATGTGGGGCACCAAAGGACTTGAAAACAGGGCAAGGGGGCTGCAGGGACATGGGGGACTTGGGGATGTGAGAAACCAGGGAAAAGGGGATGCAGGGCCCTGGGGACACAGGATGGGGGGCAAAGAGGACATGGGGACACAGGGTAGGTGGGGCAAAGGGGACAAAGGGCAGGGGGATCACAGGGGACAGGGGGGTCCTGGGACACAGGGGACAGGGTCAGCGGGACGTGGGGCACCAAAGGACAAGGGAAACCAAGACAAGGGGGCTGCAGGGACATGGGGGACTTGGGGATGTGAGAAATTAGGAAACAGGAGATGCAGGGCCCTGGGGACACAGGATGGGGGGCAAAGGGGACATGGGGACACAGGGTAGGTGGGGCAAAGGGGACAGGGGGGTCCTGGGACACAGGGGACAGGGTCAGGGGGATCACAGGGGACAGGGTCAGGGGGACGTGGGGCACCAAAGGACTTGAAAACAGGGCAAGGGGGCTGCAGGGACATGGGGGACTTGGGGCTGTGAGAAATTAGGAAACAGGAGATGCAGGGACCTGGGGACACAGGATGGGGGGCAAAGGGGACATGGGGACACAGGGCAGGTCGGGCAAAGGGGACAAAGGACAGGGGGGATCACAGGGGACAGGGTCAGGGGGATGCAGGGGACAGGGTCAGGGGGATGTGGGGCACCAAAGGACAAGGGAAAACAAGGCAAGGGGGCTGCAGGGACATGGGGGACTTGGGGCTGTGAGAAAGCAGGGAAAAGGGGATGCAGGGATCTGGGGACACAGGATGGGGGGCAAAGGGACACGTTGGTGCAGAGGAAGATCAGGGCATTGGCGCTGAGCTGGGAGGGGAGGTGGGCTCGGTGAGACCCCCCCAAGGATCCCCAGCCAGCTCTGGCAATGGGGGTGCTGCTAAAAGGGGGGTGTGGGAACATGGGGGCTCAAAGGACAACAGAAACCAAGGCAAGGGGGCTGCAGGGACATGAAGGACTTGGGGCTGTGAGAAATTAGGAAACAGGAGATGCAGTGATCTGGGGACACAGGATGGGGGGCAAAGAGGACACAGAGTAGGGGGATCACAGGGGACAGGGTCAGGGGGATGCAGGGGACAGGGTCAGGGGGACGTGGGGCACCAAAGGACTTGGGAAACCAAGACAAGGGGGGCTGCAGGGACATGAAGGACTTGGGGCTGTGAGAAAGCAGGGAAAAGGGGATGCAGGGATCTGGGGACACAGGATGGGGGGCAAAGGGGACATGGGGACACAGCGTAGGTGGGGCAAAGGGGACACAGGGCAGGGGGATCACAGGGGACAGGGTCAGGGGGACGTGGGGCACCAAAGGACTTGAAAACAGGGCAAGAGGGCTGCAGGGACATGGGGGACTTGGGGCTGTGAGAAAGCAGGGAAAAGGGGATGCAGGGCCCTGGGGACACAGGATGGGGGGCAAAGGGGACATGGGGACACAGGGTAGGTGGGGCAAAGAGGACACAGAGTAGGGGGATCACAGGGGACAGGGTCAGGGGGATGTGGGGCACCAAAGGACAAGGGAAAACAAGGCAAGGGGGCTGCAGGGACATGAAGGACTTGGGGCTGTGAGAAACCAGGGAAAAGGGGATGCAGGGCCCTGGGGACACAGGATGGGGGGCAAAGGGGACATGGGGACACAGCGTAGGTGGGGCAAAGGGGACACAGAGTAGGGGGATCACAGGGGCCTTGGGGACACAGGTTAAGAGTGGCAAAGGGGACTTGGGGACATGCATAGGGTGAATGTGGAGGACCTGGAGGAGCCAGGGCAGGGGGAACGTGGGGGATGTAGAAAACCAGAGCAGGGGGGATCTGAGGATACAGGAGCCGGGCGTGCATGGGGGGCCTGGAGCGCGGGGGTCATGGGGACGCCCTCGGGAAGCAGAGGAAGCCAGAAAGCGGCGATGGCCGCGGAGGGAGCTGCGGTTTCCCCCCGTCCCCATCCCCCGGGACCGCGGCCAGGGCTATTTATAGCGCTCCGGCACACTGGGACACGGGGAGCAGAGGCCTCGCATCCCCCTCCCCGGCCCCACCGCATCCCCCGGAGCCCCATCGCTGCTGCCCTGAAAGGGTGAACCCTCCCCGGGGGAGGGGGGAACGGCCCTTCCCGTGCCCCCGCTGGCCTCGGATGTCATCGCGCTCCTCGCCCTGTGCCCCGCGGGGACAGCACGTGGCCCTGGCCCCGGCCAGGCAGGGCGAGGGTGACGGAGCCGAGCGGCTCCGCTCAAGGAGGGGGGAGCTGCTGGGGCTGCAGGGATGGGGGACCCCTCTGGGAGCACCCAGCACCTCAGAGGGGCAGGACAGGGGACATTGGGGACATTGGCAGTGTCCCAACCTCCCTGGGTGACAGCCACTCCCCTGCCCCGCTGCCCTGGACTCACGTCCCTCCTCGGGGGTTTCCGCCAGCCCTACAAACGGGGGCTTTGTGGGCGCCCCTTCCTCCACAATGGTGGCTCTGTGCCGGGATGAGGACCCCAGCGTGGAACCTCCCCCCATCCCAAGGCCTCTCCACATCTAGAACTTTCCACCGAGTGCAAAAATAAATATAAAAAAAATAAAATCCCAGATTTACAGAGCGGGATTTAGGGATGGCAGGTCCCACCAACCTGCCCCTTCCCTCACCTGCTTCCAGAGGAAGGGGTCGGCGGCGTTGCGGTCCCAGGCGATGGCGAGGTGCAGCGCGGAGAGCAGGACCCCGGCCAGCACCGCCGCCCGCATCCGCACGGGCAGCAGCGTGTAGGTGATGTAGATGAAGAAAACGCTCCACCAAACCCCCTCGGCGGCGCTTCGGGAGCCACGGCCACCGTGCCCAGCGCCTGCACCCCGGCCAGCAGCCCCAGCACCACGTAGCTCACCACCCACATGTAGTCCTGGGGGAAAGCGCTGCGGCTGCACAGCACCATGAGGAGCAGGAACAACGCCCGTGGCACCGGCCAGCGCGGCGGCCGCCGGCACGTGGGGGGCACCGGGCAGGCAGAGGAAAAGCAGCATCACGCCGCAAACCAGCACCAGCACTCCCATCAGCACCGTCAGGGCTGCTCTGGTTCATCTGGAAGAAGTAGCGCTGGTAAAGCCGCTCCAGTTTGGCCGACTGGAAGCGTTTGGAGCGGAAAACCTGCAGCAGGCGCCGCCAGCACTCGCCGGCCGACGGCCGCCCCCCCGCGTCCCGCCGCTGCCTTGGGCGCCTTGGCCTCGCCGTCCTCCAAGCCCGCCTCGACGGATTTGAGTCCCAGCTCGCCCGAGGGTCCCTTCTTGCCGTAGTGATCCTCCTGCCAAGTGCAGCGCAGCCCCCGCGGGGGTCCCGCGCCCCGCTCCATCTCAGGGTCCTGCAGGCAGCTCATGTAGCGGGGGCCGCAGAGGCCGCCTCGGGGCCGCGGGCCCTTCTTGCCGTTGCGCTCCCCCCATGCCGTCTTGCGCTCGTCCACCTTGGGCACCAGGATGCCGCTGAACCACGACATGCTGCGGGCACCGAGGAGGGGTCAGGGCTGGCACCCCCGCCCTGACACCCCCGGTGTCCCCCGGGGGTGCGAGGAGTGCAGGGTTCTGATGTGCCCAGCACCATCCCCGGGGATGCGGAGCCCAAATCGCGGCTCTGGCACTGCCCCCACGGCCCGTGCTGGCTTCCCGGTGCCCCAATGTCCCGGTGCTGGGTGCCCGGTGCCAGAATCCCGTTGTCCCGGTGCCCAGTGTCCCGGTGCCCGGTGCTTGGCCCCTGCCGAGGCCCGCCCCGAGCCGCCCTTCCCGGTGCAGCGACCTGCGACAAAGCTGGGACCGACCCGGCCGTCCCGGCCCTGTTTGTCTTGAACGGCGGCCAACGGGGTTTAACCGGGCACGGCCGCCCCGCGGCACCGGGAAGCAGCCGGGACGTGGCAGCCGGTCCCTGCTCGGGGCGACAAGAGAACGGCCACCGGGAAGGGCCGGCCCCGGTGGCGGCGGCCGCCTCCCTCCTCCCCTCCCTCCCTCCCTCCCCGCTCCGGGCACGGGAGCCCCGCCGAGCCCGGCCCGTACACCGGGACCCACCACGCCCCTCCGGCCGCCGCAACCGGACGCTCCCACCGCACCGGAGCCCCGCGGGGGCCGCACCGCTCCCGCCGCCCGGGGGGCCCAGCCCGGTGTCGCCCCCCCCCCCCCCCCCGCCCCAATCCCAGTTCCAGTCCCCGTCCCGGTCCCGATCGCCGCCGCCGCCGCCGCCCCGATCCACCCCCCGGCCCCTCCCGCCGCTCCCGGTGCGCCCGGGCGGCCCCCGCTCACCTCCGCCTCCGGCGCCGCCGGCCGCGGGGCCCCGCGCCCCCGCCACGGCCCCGCCGCCGCCGCCGCCGCCGCCGCCGCCCGCTCCTACACGGCGGCCGCGCCGCGTTCCCGCCGCCCCATCTCGCGCCCAGGCCGGGCCCCCGGTGGCGGCGGTGGCGGCCCCGGCCCCGGTCCCGGTCGCGGCCGCGCAGCCCCGGCCCGCCCCGGCCGGTGCCCGCCCCCCCTTCCCCCCCCCCCCCCCCCCCCGCCCGGATCCGCTCCCGGGCGCTCCCGGCCGGGCGGCCTTAAAGGCGCAGCGGCGGCGGGAACGGCCCGGTACGGCCCGGAGCGGCGGGGGGGCGGACTCGCAGCCCCGGGGCTGCGCACACGGACACACGGACACACAGACACACACGGACACACACGGACACACGGACACACGGACACCACGGACACAGGGACACACGGACACACGGACACACGGACACACGGACACACGCACCGACATGGCGGGGACACAGCGGGGACCCCCCCCCCCGTGTCCCAACAACCCCCCCGAGTGTGTCACTTGCACGCCCACCCGGTGCCAACCCGGTGCCCCCCTTGCACACGCGCGTGTTGCACGCTCACACACGCGAAGCCCTTCGCGCACAGCCCAACGCACGCAGCA
>JBBFKN010000140.1:0-2500 GCA_039654755.1 Calcarius lapponicus
GGAAAAGCAGGAACAGGAAGGAGACTCAGAACATTTTCCAAGGCCCCTTTTCCAAGGCCTGTCTGAGCTGTGATCCCAGACCAACCCCCAAACCTTCAGGAATGCTGAGGGGGGCTGATCCTGGCTCCCTAATCCTGGTTCTGTGTCCCTAATCCCGATCCTGGGTTCCCCTCACTGCCACCCTTGGCGGGACATGGATGGAGCTGGAGCGAGGGGAAAACCAGGATTGTGGGATCTCCTCCAAGGAGCAGCTGCTGTGGGATCCACAGAGACAGGGATGGAATCCATGGAGAGGGAATCCATGGAGAGGGAATCCATGGAGAGGGA
The DNA here is from genome assembly GCA_039654755.1 of Calcarius lapponicus. Classification (NCBI taxonomy): domain Eukaryota; kingdom Metazoa; phylum Chordata; class Aves; order Passeriformes; family Fringillidae; genus Calcarius; species Calcarius lapponicus. The sequence goes on from JBBFKN010000140.1 coordinate 328, forward strand.
ATCCATGGGTGGGAGGGAATCCATGGAGAGGGAATCCATGAGAGAGAACCAGTGTGGGGGAATCCATGCAGAGAGAATCCATGGACAGGGAATTGATGGAGAAGAAATCAATGGGAGGGAATCAGTGGAGAGGGAATCGATGGGAGGGAATCCATGGGATGGAATCCATGGGAGGGAATTGATGGAAAGGGAATCATGGGAGAGAGAGCAACACCTGAGAGTGGCACCTGAGATCATCGCTGGAGAGCAACACCTGGGCATCACCAAAAAACATCACCAGAGCATCACCGAGCAGCACCTGGGAAACAGCTGTGATACACCTGGGAAACACCTGGGAATCACCTGTGATACACCTGGGAAACACCTGAGACCATCACCAAAAAACTTCACCTGAGCATCACCTGAGAAACACCTGAGAGAAACACCTGGCAGCATCACCTGAGCATCACTTGAGAGAACCACCTGAGCATCACTGGAGTATCACCTGGCAGCATCACCTGAGCAACACCTGAGAGAACCACCTGAGCATCACCTGAGCATTCTCTGAGCATCCCTGGAGTATCACCTGGCAGCATTACCTGAGAGCATCACCTGAACATTGTCTGAAAGCATCACCTGGCAGCATCACCGGAGCATCATTGGAACATCACCTGAGCATCCCCTGAGGATCACTGGACTATCACCTGGCAGCATCACCAGAGAGCATCACCTGAGAGAACCACCTGAGCATCACCGGAGCATCACTGGAACATCACCTGAGAGAACCACCTGGCAGTATCACCTGAGCATCGCCTGAAAGCATCATCTGAGCATCCCCTGAGAATCACTGAGAGAATCACCTAAGCATTCCCTGAGCATCACTGGAGTATCACCTGGCAGCATCGCCTGAGCATCACCTGAGCATTCCCTGAGCATCACTGGAACATCACCTGAGAGAATCACCTGGCAGCATCAGCTGAGGATCACATGAGAAGCACCTGAGAAACACCTGAGCATCACTGGAGCATCACCTGAATATCACCTGAGAGCATCCCCTGATCCATCCCTGCTTTGTGTGCCCCCTCCCTGTTCCTTGTGTCCCTTCCTGCCCCTTGTGTCCCTCTCTGCCTGTTCCTCAGGTCCCTTCCCTCTTCCCTGTGTCCCTCTCTCCTTGTTCCTCATGTTCTTCTCACTCCTCATGTCCCTTCCCTGTTCCTCGTGCCATTCCCTGCTCCTTGTGACCCTTCCCAGTTTATTGTGTCCCTTCCTCATGTCCCATCCAGTTCCCTGTGTCCCTCTCTCCCTGTTCCTCGTGTCCTTTCCCTATTCCTTCTGTCCCTTCCCTGTTCTTTGTGTCCCCCTCTCCATGTTCCTCATGTCCCCCTCTCCATGTTCCTCGTGTCCCTCTCTCCCAGCCCCTCATGTCCCTCTCTCCATGTTCCTCATGTCCCATCCCTGTGTTCTTCTCTCTCCCTGTTCTCATGTCCCTCTCTCTCTGTTCCTCATGTCCCCCTCTCCCAGCCCCTCGTGTCCTTCTCTCCCAGCTCCTCATTCTCCACCCAGTCCCACATCCCAAGCCATCCCCTCCCCAGCAATTCCCAAATCCCCCATTCCGGCTGTTTGGGATGGATTTTGGGATGGAGCCTCCCGCAGTGCCCACGGGCGCCTTTCCAGAAACCTCCCAGAGCATCCTCCTGCCCTTTCCTGCCCTTTCCTGCCTGCTCCTGCCCCCTCCAGCCTCTCCATCCCTCCCCGGCCTCCCGGAGCTATTTTTAGCGCCCTTTCCCGAGGGAAGGGAGTTTATGAGCTCTCCAAGCGTCGGTCAATCCCCCGATCCCCCCCCGTTCCCGGTTTTAGCAGGAGCTGCCTGAGCTCCGGCACGTCTGAGAGTGGGGGGAAGGTCGGGAATGGCAAGAGAGGGAAAACCCCGGGAAAACGGCACCGGGGGTGACCCCAAAATCCCTCTGGGACCCGCGGGTGGCGAGGAATTTTGTTGGAGGGGAGGGCACTTCCCAGCCGGGAAATCCGCCGGGAATAACCCCTGGAATTCCGGCTCCTTGCCCACCTCCTGCCCCTCAGCCCATCCCGGCTCCCAGGGGTGTCCCTGGAGCCGAGCGGGGCCGGGACGAGCCGGGATCCCGCTGCGGGCAGGGCCGGGAGCAGGGATGGTGTCCCCAGGGAGGGAGGATGACAC